>JXCR01144207.1:4772-25272 GCA_002079205.1 Phalaenopsis hybrid cultivar | reverse complement strand
TGACAATATTTTATATATATATATATATATATATATATATATATATATATATATATAACTTCAAGCAACCTTTCAATATACATGCATGAATAATATGTTCCCTCTTTCAAGAAGAATATTCATTCTTTTGATAAGATCATGCAAATGAAGATTTTAGCTATATTAATCAATCATTGATAAACATATAAGGAAATTACCTTTGATGTTATGTTCCTTAATTTTTTTATAAATCTAATATTAGAAAAATATTATATATTGGCTTATAAATGAATTATTCAAGTTTTCAAAAGTTTATATCTTAATTTGGACATGGCTTGGTAATTTTGTCATATGATATCATTAAAAGATTTCATTAGATAAAAATGGAACTAATCTTATGCAAATAAGGACTTCGTAGCAAAGAAGAAAACTTGAAAGAAAATAAGGCAATTGAATGGATGAGATCCTCATCTTTATCAACTGGATCGATTAAGGTCTGTTCACAATATAATTATAATAGTTTTATTTGCATGCCTCTTTTATAGTATTATTTTATTTTTTTATGTATTATGATAAGGATTTAGTAGTCGTGTATTGTTAGCCATACCAAAGATGCCCATGTAAGCTAGGTAGCTTATTTCTAGTCCACGTAAAATAGATTAGGTATATTCAATAAGCCTAGATGAAGAGCCATAGGCATGCCATTCAAGTTTTCTAAGTAAGCAATACCACAAACTATGGTTTTCTCTTTTCAAAACTAGGCATAATAATTTAGTTTAAATTAATACTGCCTATTATACTGCTTTTTTTTTTTTTTTTTTTTGCCGTTCATTAAATTTTCACATTAATTATGTAACCTCTCTCTTCATATTAGGGTCTTGTTTGGGGTGGCTACAACTTTTTAAAAGGGTCTTTTTGAAACTGTTGAAAAATAGTGTGATGTTTGAAAAGTTGTGGCTATTATTATTATTACTTTTTTTTTGAAAAAGTTGTACCACAACTAGAAAACTGTCACCGCACCTAGCCAGGATTGGTGGGAAAACACAAATTTCAGCAGCAGTTTTTTGAAAAAACTATCAAAATATATTTTACTCAAAAAGACAAAACTGTGGTGCAGTGTCGCACCGTCACCACACCGCCGCATCAAACAAACCCTTTAATCATATTGAATAAACTTCCCTTCATTTAAATTTTGATCTCCTGGCTTCTCCTCGTTAAAATTTAGAACTCAAGCTGGGTGCATGTATAATATTTTAAATATTATATATTCAAAGTCTTTGTAATGATCAGAAACTCTCTTTATCTCTCATCACCACCGGCCATACAGGCGGCAATGATGTAACAGAGAAGTCATCTACTTCTTGCTGAATGTAGAGATGAATTTAGGTGATTGAGAAGTTATTATGGCTTTGATTGAGTAGGAGGGCATTGGCCGTTGTATTATTGCCAAGGCACAGCAAAAGCACTTTCAACACTACTAAGAAAAAGAAATTTTCACGGCACTTTATACAGACTATCAAAGTAGTCAAAATATCTGTTAGCGCTGCAAAAAATGTTTAGCAGCGGTTTTAAAACCGTCGGAGAAGATTAGAGCTTGGTTGACTTTTGTGGTGGTTTTAACCGTTCTTTTCATTGAGGCTTATACGTGCGGGAAAATTCGAGCAAGTAGAGTAGTAGATTATCGTCTTCACGCACGCTCAGAAAAGAAAAGCAATTAGTCATGACATCAGAAGTTTTTACGTAGAAAACTGGGAAAGAGAAAAACGGTTAGGCGCTGGAGACCTCTCCCCCGATCGCGAATCTNCTAAATTTTAAACGAACCGAACACGAACACAAGCTTTGTTCGTTCGTGTTCGGTTCGTTTACACCCCTAGGCGGAGACGAAGTGATGACATCGGAGATCGAGAAGTTCAATGACACAAATTTTGCTTACTGGAGGATATAGATAGAAGACTACCTCTATGGGAAGAAACTTCATCTTCCGTTACTGGGAAAGCGATCAGAAAAGATGGACGAGGTAGAATAGAATCTGTTGGATCGACATGTTCTGGGGTTATACAATTAACCCTGTCGAGATCGTTTGCCCACAACATCATCAAGGAGATGACTACTGCATATTTCATGGCGTCTTTATCAGGTATGTATGAAAAGCCATCAGCGAATAATAATATGCATCTGATGAAAAAATTATTCAACTTGAAGATAACGGAATGTGTGTCTTTTGCTCAACACCTAAATGGTTTCAACAATATCACAAATCAGTTATCGTCTATTGAAATTGATTTTAATGATGAGATACGTGCGCTGATATTGTTGGCTTCATTGTCAAATAGGTAAGAAGCCATGAGGATGACAGTTAGTAGTTCTGCAGGTAAATCTAAGTTGAAATATGATGATATTCGTGATTTGATTTTGGCTGAGGAGGTGCGTAAGAAGAATTATGGCGAGGCCTCGTGTTCAAGTTCGACGCTAAATGTTGACTCTAGAGGGAGATTAAATGACATGAACTCAAACAGAGGAAGATCAAAATCAAAGTCTGGTCAGCAGACAACCTGCTTGAATTGTGGAAGGCTGACCACATAAAAAGAAGCTGCAGGAATCCTGAGAAGAAGAAGAATGATGGCGCTAATGTTGTAACTAAAGAAATACATAATGCGCTATTGTTGACAGTTCATAGTTCTATTGATGACTGGATAATGGATTCAAGGGCTTCCTTCCATACATCTTCTCGTCGGGAGTTAATGCAAAATTATGTTGCAGTTAACTTTGGGAAGATATATCTGGCTGATGGAAAAAACTCTGGACGTGATGAGGATGGAAGATGTTGATATTGCACTCCCTAACAAGAGCAAATGGACTTTGCAAATGGTCAGACACGTTCCTAAGTTGAAGGAAAACCTAATCCCTATTAGACAGCTCAATGAGAGTGGTCATTCGGTAGTGTTCTCAAATAGCACCTGGAAGGTTACCAAATGAGCATTAATACTGGCTTGGGGTAAGAAAACTGACACACTATATATGACTACAGGTTTACTCAGGCGTGGATAAATGAGCATTATGGGGAAGCAGAAGAATGTCAGTTTCCTGAAAAGTGACAGAGCCCAAAGGCAGGAAATTCGGACCTTGTACAGACCAATGGTGGAGAACTACACAGTTATGAAAAAAATCTTGCAAGATGAGAATTTGAGCAAGTGAGAGCTGACCAGGAAGGAAGAGACAGATTCCCTGCCAGGGAATCAGACTTGGGAGCTGGTTGAACTTCCACCAAGTAAGATGACATTGCACAACAAGTGGGTATACCGGGTGAAGACTGTGTTTGGTGGCTGTAAGAGGTACAAGGTTGGACTTGTTGAAAAGGGCTTTCAGCAGGGACAGGATATTGCTCATACAGTGGGAGTTATAAGCAGATACATGAATAACCCATGAAAGAGCTTGGTGGTACAATGCTACGTTGACGATGATATGTCAACTAAGGGTGTTACTCGTGAGAAGTTGAAGTTGTGCTCAACTTCAACTGGTCTTCTGGCATGGAGAGAGGCTTCAAGTTGCAGAGGTGGAGGATATCATGTTTGAGGAAATGTTGGTACAACTAGTATATGATGCAATCAGTACATAATGCAGTAGCGTCTTAGCCTCTAAGTGAGAGAATTGTTGGGTAATATGGAGACCCGGTCTTACCACTCACCTACTTTCCCACTTACCGCTTACCTATCATATCTTAACTACCGCTCACCTATTTTTCCACCTACTGCTCACCTACCACATCCCACCTACCGCTCACCTACCTCCCGTCTACTGCTCTCATTGTTTCTATAAATAGCCTATTTTGGCTTAAAGGAGAAGTCAGCTAAGAGAAAGAGAGGAAGAGAGAGAGAGGAAGGGAGAGAAAAAAATAAAGATTTTCTTATAAATGTCGATGCGCTCAACGGTGTAATTTCTCGAATAAATAAAATATTCTACAGCTCCGTGGACGTAGGCAAATTTGTCGAACCACGTAAATCTGTGTGTCGCTCTTGTGTTTTTCTGGGTGCAATTTTACTCGTTCCATTTTTCGTTTTATTGCCGTCGTTTTTCACAACATGCGGTGCCTCACCGCCAGCACACCGCCGCCCCAAACGGACCCTTAGTTGTCGTGTATTGTCAATCATACCAAAGATACCCATGTAAACTAGCTAGCTTATTTCTAGTCCACGTAAAATAGATTAATTATATTCAATAAGCCTAGATGAAGAGCCAGAGGGAAGCCATTCAAGTTTTCTAAGCAAGCAATACCCACAAATATGATTTTCTACCTATTATACCGCTTTTTTTTTACCGTTTATTAAAATTTTCACATTACTTCTGTAACTCTCTCCTCATATTTAATCCTTTTCGTTAAACTTCCCCTCAGTTAAATTTTAGTCTCTTAGGCTTCTCCTCATTAAAATTTAGTAACTCAAGCTGGGTGTATGTATAATATTTTAAATATTATATATTTTACATGACAAATTTATTTTTAAGACTGTTCAATGAATATTCTTTTTTTTTTTCTTTTAATTTGGAATGTCAACTCAATAAATTGTGATGATGAAATTATGCTCAAATTTTGGTCCTGTATATTTTCTTAGAATGCCTCCATTTTCGTGGAGATGTTTTTGTTCTGTTTTAGTTTCCTTGCTCTTATTTGTAAATCGCAAGTGTAATTCCATTCAAATTTTGTGGAGAAGATTAAAGCTTCGCTGACTTTTGCAGTGGTTTTAACTTTTATTTTCATTGCAGCTTATGCGTGCTGGAAAATTTGCGGTTGTAGAGTAGTAGTTTATCGTCTTCGCGCGGTACGAAGATTCAGTGCACTCTTAGAAAAGAGAAACAATTAGTCATTACACTATAAGTTCTTACGTAGAAAACTTGGAAAGGAAAAAACCACGAGGTCTGACACAGCTGAAGAGTTTCACTATAAAAAAATGATTACAGTAGCTATCGCTTATCCCATAGGCGGGAAAATGATACTAGGTTTCTCAAGTTAGAATATCGACGTGCTAATGAACTTGTTGCTAGAAACGGACGATGACCGATTGCGATTTGTGGCGTCTGATCATTGGTGGGTACTTGTCTTTCAGTTGACTGCAAATTTGTTGAAATCAGACTTCTGAATGACGCTTAATCAAATTTTGAATATTTCTTACCAAAAAGATTGACTCGAGCTTTGTGTCATGCTTTGAGATTCATGACAGATGATAAGAAATTGTTGATGTCGTATTAGTTATCTCCTATTTTCAGGCGAGTAATGGGGAGAAATATATAGAATCGATGTCTTCATATTTTCATTCATATACACATACATGTATTATACATTTTATATATATATATATATATATATATATATACATACCCTATATCAGAGAGGAATTATAACATATACTCGGGGAGAATCAAATCCCATACCAGAGAGAAATTATAACTCACAAGACGCCCGACTAACTGATTTGAGATATAACATATTAAAGTTATTGTTTAGAATAAGATTATAACTTTTCTTATTGTATAAATTTATGCATGCGTTGCTTTCTGNCCCGCTCCCACTCCCGCCTCCTTTCACGAATCGGCGCCCGATCCCACTCCCGATCGCTAAGAGTCGCGTCTCTTTTTGCCAGAAACCGCTCCCGCCTCCTCAATTTCGCGAAGCAAAACATCCCTTCGCTTCATTCTCTTCGTGATAAAAGGAGAGGCTCTCCTTCAGATCTGATGGTCACGGAAAGTCATGGTGTTTCTGTCTTGGGTTTCCTCGGGACAGAAGAAGGAAAATGCAAGAGGTAATTCCTTGCGGTGAAGAAAGCAGAAGGAATAAGAAGAAGATTGTTCACCCTAGATTTCTTCTTGGTGGCTTGTGACAGAAGAGAAATTGGGTTTATTTCTCTTGTAAGTTTGACTTCTTCGGTGTATCTCAGTGTAGAGAGAGAATAAAAGAGAGAGAAGAAGATAGAGAGCAACGAAGAGTGAGTGATTCCTCTTGTAAGTCGAGGTGATCGACTGGTGTAAATTTCCTCAAATAATAAAATTCTATGCAACTCCGTGAACGTAGGCAATTTGTTGAACCACATAAATATGTGTGTTCCACTTTGTTGTTCTTTTCTGATGTGATTTTTCTCGTTCTATTTTTCGCTTTGTCGATCGTTCTCCTGTTCGATTTATATATATATATATATATACCCCACATCAACTGGTATATCTAGATCGCACAACAACAATAAAAACCACAATATAAGACTCAGTTGAAGAGTTCCACCATAAAAAGATGATTAAAGTAGCTACCGCTAATCCCAAAGGCCAGAAAGGGATACTAAGTTTTCCAAGTTATAATGTCGACGTGCTGATGAATTTGTTGCTATAAACGACCGATGGTCGATTGCGATTAGCGGTGTCCGGTCTGTGGTGGGTAGTTGTCTTTCAGTTGACTGTATGTTTGTTGGAATCAAACCTCTGGATGACGCTTTATCAGATTTTGAATATTTCTTACCCAAAAGATTGACTCGAGATTTGTGTCATGCTTTGAGATTCATGACGGATGATGAGAATTTGTTGATGCCGTATCAATTACCTCCTATTTTCAGGCGAGTCCATTTTCAATGGGCATAAATATTTAGAATCGATGCCTTTATATTTTCATTCATGTACACATATATGTATTATACATAATATATATATAATGGCCAGAGGCTATGATAAGAGCGCCGACCATCGCTCATGCACTTATAATTTGAACACCACACCCTACACTCGGGGGGAAAAAGGAATTACAACTCACAAGACGCCCGACTAACTGATCTGAGATTAAGGTATTAAAGTTATGATTTAGAGTAAGATTATAACTTAATCTTATTGTATGAATTTATGCTTGCTTTCTGCCATTGTGTTAAAGTATGATATATATAAACATTACGGAAGTAAGCTGAACAACGCAGCTCAGTTGGCTTGATTTTGCATGTTAAAAAGGACGTCGATTCGAATGTTGATTATCCAAAAATTTTGTTGATTTACTCTAATTCTAATGCAATTATTTTTATCCATTTGGTTTTAAAGGAATTTACATGTGCCGGAATTTAGAAAGCCGGCAGATCAGAATTCACAAAAGAATGCTGCGGAATTCATGGGAATTTCAATTAACGGAATGAATGCAGATTTCATTTTTCTTTTTTTTAACTGCTGCCTCTTTTTTTTTTTTTAGGGAATTTGGAAGAAAAAAAAGATAGAAATATGGGAAGATTTGTAGCGTTCCTTTGGGTTTGGTTTGGATTTGGCTTTGGTTTTTGTTAGGTTAAAAGTTTGGGTTTGGTTTTGAGTTAGGTTTGGGTTTGGGTTAGTGTTTCTGTTTGGGTTAGGTTGGCTTTGGGTTAGGGTTTGGTTTGGTTTTGGGTTTGGGTTGGGTTTGGTAAGGGTTAGGGTTTGGGGTTGGGTTAGGTTAATGTTCGTGTTTGGGTTAGGGTTAGGTTTAGGTTTGTGTTTGGGTTATGTTTCGATTTGGGTTAGAAATGTTGGGTTTGGGCTTGGATTATTCTAAATTATTTTAATATTAAATTATTTTAAAATATTTTTAAATGTTTTAAATACTTTATTATTATTATTATTATTTTTCATTATTTTTATTGTTTCAAATATTTTAAAGTCTTTTTAAATTCATTTTAAATTATTATTATTATTTAAGTAATTTGAAATGATTTTTAAATTGTTTTAAAAATATTTTAAAATCCTTTTTTAAATTACTTTTAAGTTTTATTTAACAGATTTAAAATTGTTTTAGAAGTCATCTCTGATTTTCTTAACCAAAACTCATTTTTAAGTTGTTTTAATTTTAACAGATTGTNATTTAAAATTGTTTTAGAAGTCATCTCTGATTTTCTTAACCAAAACTCATTTTTAAGTTGTTTTAATTTTAAAAGATTGTTTTTTTTATTGTTTTAAGGGAAAATTGATTTTTATTCTATTTTACATTTAAATCGCGTGAACTAGCAAATGCCACATACACACTTATTCTTTTTTTTCTCTTTTCACAAGGTGTAGCCTAGATGTGAGAGATTCTCCTTTTCATTCCTTTATTTTTCCATTTTAATTAACATGAAACATAATAAGAAAATACATGGAAGTTACATACACTTATGCATGCTTTGTAACAAAAGAAAGACATGGATGACTTATATTATGCTTTTTAACATATGTAATTTATAGATAGGCTAAAACAATCCAAGGAGAAGAGGAGATTTGAGCAAGGGAGAGGATGCGGAGAGTCAATAGTCCAGAATGGTTTGGAGAGAGTCTGTCATAAATAAGCGGAGGAGCTCAACAGAAGAGGTTGGACATCTGGAGTTCCCTCGGATCGATCCCTTGATCACCGTTGGTTGGAAGGAAGATGGACGACTGAATGAATAGAAGCCAGCGAGAGGTGCCACGAATAAACTATGGGGCTCTCATGGATCACTGCAATGAAACGACGCGTCTTTTAGTCGTTGGGGCCGAGCAGGATGTTTGACGATGGGGTCACGCCGCTACGCGGCGGCATCTCCCATCCAAAGTTGGTGTAGTCATTCCGATTTGGGGATCAAAGGCAAGTGAGCGTGCACAGGTGTGCGGTTGCATGCATGAGTGCGTGCGGGTGTATTGCCAACCAAAAAAAATGAAGTCCTTGACCCACCTGGTAGAGAAAAATTCAAGTAATTTAAAGCTGAAGCTATTTTCGGCTAATGTTGCTTGCAGACGCGGAAGTTGGGGTCAAAGTTAGGACCCTACTCAGAAGAGAGAACTTTGAGATTTTTTTACGAAAATTCAGATGAGCTTGATTTTTTATGAAAATTCAGATGAGCTTCAAATTGGTCAATTTTGATATTTTTAGCTCTCTTTGATTATATCGTGAGTTTAAAGTTGATTTGAGTTTGTTCCGAGGGCAAATTTACAATTATCGTTCAAATTATCCTAATTATCATCAAAGTCATTGTGAGTTGAATGGACTGTAAAACGAAGTCCGATTAGAGTCTAAAGGAACTCATTCAAAAAATTTTGGTGATCCGGAAGCATTGAAGAAATTTGTTTTGTAAAATGACACTCCGATGAAAAATTTTATGTGCGCCAAATTCTTATGCATGAAAGCTTGTCACTTAAAGTTTCACGTTAAAAATCGTTCGGTAGTCGTCGGGACTCATTCTATGCTATTCATACAATCATAATGAAACAAATATAGCTCATAGCATGATATTTTAAACACCATGATGATCTATAGAGATAACAATAATTTTTAAGTATAAAAATAATAATTGTAGAATATTCCCTCATCGGGTTGTATTTCAGTCCAATTTTTAAGATTGATTATTGTTATTTATATTTGACTTCAATTTATTGTGATTTATTTCAAGTTTGTTTTAAATATTTGAGGTTGATGAGTAGTTGACAAAAGTGAGGTCAACAGTCGCCGCTGTTGTTTGCACCTGTTATTGTGCTGACAAATGAAGTGGCCGCTAGCGAATCGGATTTAGAGCAAGGGGCGGCGCTGGTTTTGCCCCCTATATCACAAAGAGGCAATAAGTTGGATGACTCAATCACCTCCTCGACTCTTTGTTTCATATGCACTGCTTGCTTGAAAGGTTTTGTTCTCTCTAGTTTCATCCCTTCTCTCGGTCTCTTTGAGCCGGCCGACCGTCCTTCACCCTCCCGCGTCTTTCCTACCTAATGACCCTCATCTGAAGGTTTCTTCTTTGGTGTCAGCCGAGTACTTCAAGTTTCTTCTTCTCACTTACGGGATGACAGAGTCTCTCAGTCAAAAACCCAAAGGCCTTCAATATAACTTCCTCGCTCACAGGTTTCTTATTGCTTGTCATATCTATTCTTTATTAAAAAATGATTGAGAATAAAAATCCAAAAATGGTGATGCAAAGCGTCAATCACATTGTATTAATAAGGAATGCAGGCAAGTACATCCAGGAAATTCAATTAGTAGAAGTGCTCATTCCACAAAAAATAAGTCAATTTTTTGCATTTTTTTTCTTATCCTTATCACAACAGTTATTTTCAAGAAGTATGAAAATCAAAGAACAAAATATACAACAATAACAAAACCTTTATCCCACTAAGTGAGATCAGCTACATGCATCCTTTTCTCCATTATGTCCTATTAGTGTAATATTTTCATTTAGTTCTAACAAATTAAGATCATTTTCATACAATACGCCCAAGTCATTCTAGATCTACCTATGCCTTTCTTAACATAAGTCAAATCTAAAACATCTACTCTTCTAATCAGATCATTAGATGGCCTGCATTTAATGTGACCAAACCATTTAAGGCTACTATCTCTAATTTTGTCTGTCACTGGAGCTACACCAACCCTATCACGGATATATTCATTTTGCATTTTGCCTCAAAGTGTAAAACCACTCATCCACCTAATCATTCTCATCTCGACAACACTTAACTTAGATTTATGCTTTTCTTTTAAAGGTAAACATTCAACGCCATAGAGCATTGCAGTTCTCGCCACCATCTTATAAAATGTTCCTTTCAGTCTAAGCGACACTTTTCCATCACACAATAAACCCAAAGCATTCCTCCACTTCAACAAACCAACTTAAATTCTACTAATAATATCCACATCAAAATCACCATCACTTTGAACATTAAACCTGAGATATCTAAAGCATTCACACCTTTTAATAATTTGATCATCCATAGTTACATTTTATGACATGCCCATTAAAACAGGAACAAACATATAATTTTACTAAATATAAACTATGAAGTATAAATATGAGACCATTTCTTTAAAAAAAAAACTACTAAATCTACTATTGAAGAACTAGTGTGTAGGAGTGTAAACGAGCGGAACAGGAGCGAGCCCAGGCTTCATCTCGTTTATATTTCAAGCTCAAAAAGTGTGTTCGTGTTCGACTCGTTTGCTTAGCGAGCCGTTCACGAACAAAGAGTCATTTTGACAACCTTATTCACATAGCCATAAGATGTTATGAATTGGGGTAGTATTTAAAAATTATTGTTTATATATAGTTTCAAGCCAAAACGAGCTGAATACTAACAAACAAATCTTTGTTATTGTTCGGCTCGTTAACTTAGCGAACGAGTCGAACACGAGCTGTTTGCAAAACAACCCGCAGTTTTGACAACCCTACTCGTGTGATTGTGCATTACGATATTTTCTCTCAATTTCTCTCGTCCGTCTAAAACTATATTCTTTAGGTGTGTTCCACAGGACATCTTTTGACTCATTACTTATATATTAATAATACTATTTAATTAAACTTACATCATCTAATTGAGATTTATTATCTATCAATTTTTTTATGAAGGTAGGTTATCTTTTAACCCATGCTCTTAGTATGTCTTTTTATTTTTCCATCCCTTTATAAAAATAAAATATCATAAAAAAGAAAATATCCACCTAATGATTAGCGTAAATCATATCCCAATTGAAAAAAGGACTATGATCACCCTTTTCAATTAATCTATTTCAGCCATACAATTTGAATCGGACGGCTGTTATCAAATCAGTAAAAATCCTTATGCGAGAGACCGATATTCCACTTTCCTCAANAGTTGGCTTGATTTTGCATGTTAAAAAGGACGTCGATTCGAATGTTGATTATCCAAAAATTTTGTTGATTTAATGTAATTCTAATGTAATTATTTTTATCCACTTGTTTTTAAAGGAATTTACATGTGCCGGAATTTAGAAAAGCCGGCAGATCAGAATTCACAAAAGAAAGCTGCGGAATTCATGGGAACCGGAATGAATGCAGATTTCATTTTTCTTTTTTTTAACTGCTGCCTCTTTTTTTTTTTTTTAGGGAATTCGGAAGCAAAAAAGATAGAAATATGGGAAGATTTGTAGCATTCCTTTGGGTTTGGTTTGGATTTGGCTTTGGTTTTTGTTAGGTTAAAGTTTGGGTTTGGTTTTGAGTTAGGTTTGGGTTTGGGTTAGGTTGGCTTTGGGTTAGGATTTGGGTTTGAGTTGGGTTTGGTAAAGGTTAGGGTTTGGGGTTGGGTTAGGTTAATGTTTGTGTTTGGGTTAGGGTTAGGTTTAGGTTTGTGTTTGGGTTACGTTTCGATTTGGGTTAGATATGTTGAGTTTTGGCTTGGATTATTCTAAATTATTTTAATATTAAATTATTTTAAAATATTTTTAAATGTTTTAAATACTTTATTATTATTATTATTATTTTTCATTATTTTTATTGTTTCAAATATTTTAAAGTCTTTTTAAATTCATTTTAAATTATTATTATTATTTAAGTAATTTGAAATGATTTTCAAATTGTTTTAAAAATATTTTAAAATCCTTTTTTAAATTACTTTTAAGTTTTATTTAACAGATTTAAAATTGTTTTAGAAGTCATCTCTGATTTTCTTAACCAAAACTCATTTTTAAGTTGTTTTAATTTTAACAGATTGTTTTTTTTATTGTTTTAAAGGGTTTTGAAAATTGATTTTTATTCTATTTTACATTTAAATCGCGTGAACTAGCAAATGCCACATACACACTTATTCTTTTTTTTCTCTTTTCACAAGGTGTAGCCTAGATGTGAGAGATTCTCCTTTTCATTCCTTTATTTTTCCATTTTAATTAACATGAAACATAATAAGAAAATACATGGAAGTTACATACACTTATGCATGCTTTGTAACAAAAGAAAGACATGGATGACTTATATTATGCTTTTTAACATATGTAATGTATAGATAGGCTAAAACAATCCAAAGAGAAGAGGAGATTTGACCAAGGGAGAGGATGCAGAGAGTCAATAGTCCAGAATGGTTTGGAGAGAGTCTGTCATACATAAGCGGAGGAGCTCGACAGAAGAGGTTCGACATCTGGAGTTCCCTCGGATCGATCCCTTGATCACCGTTGGTTGGAAGGAAGATGGAGGACCGAATGAAGAGAAGCCAGTGAGAGGTGCCACGAATAAACTATGGGGCTCTCACGAATCACAATAATGAAATGACGCGTCTTTTAGTCGTCGGGGGTCGAGCAGGATGTTTGACGATGGGGTCACGCCGCTAGGCGGCGGCATCTCCCATCCAAAGTTGGTGTAGCCATTTTGATTTGGGGATCAAAGGCAAGTGAGCGTGCACGACCAAACGTGCACGGGTGTGTGATTGCATGCATGAGTGTGCGTGGGTGTAATGCCAACCAAAAAAATGAAGTCCTTGACCCACCTGGTAGAGAAAAATTCAAGTAATTTAAAGGTGAAGTTGGTTTTGGCTAATGTTGCTTCCAAGACGCGGAAGTTGGGGTCAAAGTTAGGCCCCTGCTCAGAAGAGAGAACTTTGAGATTTTTTACGAAAATTCAGATGAGCTTCAAATTGATCAATTTTGATATTTTTAGCTCTCTTTGATTATATTGTGAGTTTAAAGTTGATTTGAGTTTGTTTCGAGGGCAAATTTACAATTATCGTTCAAATTATCCTAATTATCATCAAAATCATCGTGAGCTGAATGGACTGTAAAAAGAAGTCTGATTAGAGTCTAAAGGAATTCATTTGAAAAATTTTGGTGATCCGGAAGCATTGAAGAATTTTGTTTTGTAAAATGACACTGCAATGAAAAATTTTATGTGCGTCGAATTCTTATGCATGAAAGCTTGTCCCTTAAAATTTCAGGTTAAAGTTCGTTCGGTAGTCGTCGAAACTCATTCTATGCTATTCATACAATCATAATGAAACAAATATAGCTCATAGCATGATATTTCAAACACCATGATGATCTATAGAGATAACAATAAATTTTAAGTATAAAAATGATAATTGTAGAATATTCACTCATCAGGTTGCATTTCAGTCCAATTTTTAAGATTGATTCTTGTTATTTATATTTGACTTCAATTTATTGTGATTTATTTCAAATTTGTTTTAAATATTTGAGGTTGATGAGTAGTTGACAAAAGTGAGGTCAACAGTCGCCGTTGTTGTTTGCACTTGTTATTGTGCTGACAGATGAAGTGGCCGCTAGAAAATCAGATTTAGAGCAAGGGGTGGCGCTGGTTTTGCCCCCTATATCACGAAGAGGCAATAAGTTGGACGGCTCAATCACCCCCTCGACTCTTTGTTGCATATGCACTGCTTGCTTGAAAGGTTTTGTTCTCTCTAGTTTCATCCCTGCTCTCGGTCTCTTTGAGCCGACCGACTGTCCTTCTCCCTCCCGCGTCTTTCCTACCTGATGACCCTCATCTAAAGGTTTCTTCTTTGGTGCCAGCCGAGTACTTCAAGTTTCTTCTTCTCACTTACGGGATGACAGAGTCTTTCAGTCAAAAACCCAAAGGCTTGTCATCTCTATTCTCTGTTAAAAAGTGATTGAAAATAAAAATCCAAAAAAGGTGATGCAAAGTGTCAATCGCATTGTATTAATAAGGAATGCATATAAGTACATCCAGGGAATTCAATTAGTAGAAGTGCTCATTCCACAAAAAATAAGTCAATTTTTTGCATTTTTTTCTTATCCTTATCACAACAGTTACTTTCAAGAAGTATGAAAATCAAAGAACAAAATATACAACAACAACAAAACTTTTATCCCACTAAGTGGGATCGGCTACATGCATCCTTTTCTCCATTACGTCCTATTAGTGTAATATTTTCATTTAGTCCTAATAAATTAAGATCATTTTCATACAATATACCCAAGTCTTTCTAGGTCTACCTCCGCCTTTCTTAACATAAGCCAAATCTAAAACATCTACTCTTCTAATCGGATCATTAGATGACCTGCATTTAATGTGACCAAACCATTTAAGACTACTCTCTCTAATTTTGTCTGTCACTAGAGTTACACCAACCCTATCACGGATATACTCATTTTGCATTTTGTCTCAAAGTGTAAAGCCACTCATCCACCTAATCATTCTCATCCTGACAACACTTAACTTAGATTTATGCTTTTCTTTTAAAGGTAAACATTCAACGCCATAGAGCATTGCAGGTCTTATAAAATGTTCCTTTCAATCTAAGCGACACTTTTCCATCACACAATAAACCCGAAGCATTCCTCCACTTCAACCAACCAACTTGAATTCTACTAATAATATCCACATCAATATCATCATCACTTTGAACATTAAACCTGAGATATCTAAAGCATTCACACCTTTTAATAATTTGATCATCCATAGTTACATTTTATGACGTGCCCATTAAAACAGGAACAAACATGTAATTTTACTGAATACCAACTATGAAGTATAAATATGAGACAATTTCTTAAAAAAAAAAAAAACTACTAAATCTACTATTGAAGAACTAGTGTGTAGGGGTGTAAACGAGCGGAACAGGAGCAAGCCCAGGCTCAGCTCGTGTTCATCTCGTTTATATTTCAAGCTTAAAAAATGTGCTCGAGTTCGACTTGTTTGCTTAGCGAGCCTTTCACGAACAAATAGTCATTTTGATAACCTTATTCACATAGTCATAAGATATTAAAAATTGGGATAGTATTTAAAAATTATTGTTTATATATAATTTCAAGTCAAAACGAGCTGAACACGAACAAACAAATCTTTGTTTTTGTTCGGCTCGTTAACTTAGCAAACGAGCCGAACACGAGCTGTTTGCGAACAACCCGTAGTTTTGACAGCGCTACTCGTGTGATTGTGCATTACAGTATTTTCTCTCAATTTCTCTCGTCCGTCTAAAACTATGTTGTTTAGGTGTGATCCACAAGACATTTTTTGACTCAACACTTATATATTAATAATACTATTGAATTAAACTCACATCATCTATTTGAGATTTATTATTATCTATCAATTTTTTTATGAAGGTAGGTTATCTTTTAACCCATGCTCTTAGTATGTCTTTTTCTTTTTCCATCCCTTTATAAAAAGAAAATATCATAAAAAAGAAAATATCCACCAAATGATTAGCCCAATTGAAAAAAAGGACTATGATCACGGGGCAATTAATCTATTTCAGCCATAGAATTTGAATCGGACGGCTGTTATCAAATCAGTAAAAATCCTTATGCGAGCGACCGATATTCCACTTTCCTAAAAAAAACAGAAAAATCGCCCATTGCTGATCTTGACCGAACGTTGCCTGGCATCCGACGGTCACGAGCAAAATAAAAAACCCTAGCCCTCTGAAAGATATAAATTAATTCGGTCGTCCTTGTTCCGTCCCTCTTCCGTTCAGTCTGCTTCTGATCTGTTGGAGAGGTGAGACCGAGGGGAGAAGACAGAAATGTCGGATGAGGAGCACCACTTTGAATCGAAGGCAGATGCCGGCGCCTCGAAGACGTATCCGCAGCAAGCCGGAACCATCCGGAAGAATGGGTACATAGTCATCAAAGGCAGACCCTGCAAGGTGATCCCAAGTCTTCTATCACCACATGTATTCTTTTTTAGGGTTTGTATGTTTTCTATACTGCGATTGATAGGCGATCTGATCGTTTTGGTGGAGTCTGGAGAAGAATTGTTGAGGTTATTTGTGGTAGATTTGATTTGATCTTGTGTAATTTCAAAATTTGTTAACCTTTATTTATGAAGGGGACTTCNTAGGCGATCTGATCGTTTTGGTGGAGTCTGGAGAAGAATTGTTGAGGTTATTTGTGGTAGATTTGATTTGATATTGTGTAATTTCAAAATTTGTTAACCTTTATTTATGAAGGCGACTTTTGGTTTTCTGAAGCGTATTGTTTTTTATGTAAATTCAGTTTTAGCAAATCTCGAGCGGATTACAGCCTGAAAACTGCTTGGCGTTACGAAAGTTAAATCTTGATAAGTTCTAATAAACAATCTAGATTATTGTTTCAAGATCAAATATTTGCGAGAAAGGGGAATCTTAGAATCCATTAAAATCTCATGGGATTTAACAAAATTTTTGATGATGGAGCTCAAATTGGATTTAGCAAAATACTAAAAGTTTAACTGTAAAAAAATTGGCAGGATTAGGGGCTGTCTGGTAACGGATTTAGAGAAAGGATTTAACCTGGATTTGACCTAAATCCTACCAGGCAGTCATTTTGGTCAAAATAAAGCTGCGGATTTTGTAAATTCGGATTTTACTGATTTCAACCGTAAATCCCGGATGTACTTCCTGAGAGTTGGAGGATTAGTAAATCTGTGACGGGTGATTTAAGCGTAAAGGAAGATATTTAGTTACCTTACTAAATATATTTCCATGGTTTCGGATAGGAGAGATGCAGAAGGAGGAGCATGATGGAAACTTCGGGTCTCTGTTTGCTGTGATCTCGGGTCTCTGTTTGCTGTGATCCCGCCGTTGCCTTCCCAGTTAGCTCTAATTGTCATTGTATCGTGAGGGTTTTGTCACGAAGGCGATGGTTTTCTGCTAATCCGGAAGAGGGAGTAAGGGTGTAGGCGAGCATTTCAGGCAGGAGAGGGGTTGGGTCTTTGGGCAAAACCAAGA
Source organism: Phalaenopsis hybrid cultivar (assembly GCA_002079205.1). NCBI lineage: Eukaryota > Viridiplantae > Streptophyta > Magnoliopsida > Asparagales > Orchidaceae > Phalaenopsis > Phalaenopsis hybrid cultivar. The sequence goes on along the minus strand of JXCR01144207.1, from coordinate 7,908 downwards.
GCGATGTGGGCAAGGGTTTCGGGTAGAGAAGAAAGGGGAAGTAGAGATAGGGCTGATAAGTTGATTTTGAGCCGATCTAAGGGCTGCGAAATCGGATCAAAATCGGCTTNATCCTACCAGGCAGTCATTTTGGTCAAAATAAAGCTGCGGATTTTGTAAATTCGGATTTTACTGATTTCAACGTAAATCCCGGATGTACTTCCTGAGAGTTGGCGGATTAGTAAATCTGTGACGGGTGATTTATGCGAAAAGGATGATATTTAGTTACCTTACTAAATATATTTCCATGGTTTCGGATAGAAGCGATTCAGAAGGAGGAGCATGATGGAAACTTCGGGTCTCTGTTTGCTGTGATCTCGGGTCTCTGTTTGCTGTGATCTCGGGTCTCTGTTTGCTGTGATCCCGCCGTGGCCTTCCCAGTTAGCTCTAATTGTCATTGTATCGTGAGGGTTTTGTCACGAGGGCGATGGTTTTCTGCTAATTCGGAAGAGGGAGTAGGGGTGTAGGCGAGCATTTCAGGCAGGAGAGGGGATGGGTCTTTGGGCAAAACCAAGAATGATGTGGGCAAGGGTTTCGGGCAGAGAAGAAAGGGGAAGTAGAGATAGGGCTGACAAGTTGATTTTGAGCCGATCCAGGGGCTGCAAAATCGGGTCAAAATCGGCTCGTGATTCGATTCAACTTAATTTCAATCCAATCCAGATTGAAATTGAATGATTTTCGAGCTGAATCGAATTGTAAACGGGCTGGATTGAATTTTAAACGAGCCGACTCTGATGTCATTTTTGGCTTGTGTGCCGGATCGATTTGGCTCGAGCACATACCGATCCGGCTCGAACACATGCTCGATCTGGCTCGAGCACATATCGATCCGGCTCGAACATCCGGCTCGAACATCCGACTGGAACACCNGTCATTTTTGGCTTGTGTGCCGGATCGATTTGGCTCGAGCACATACCGATCCGGCTCGAACACATGCTCGATTTGGCTCGAGCACATACCGATCCGGCTCGAACACATGCTCGATTTGGCTCGAGCACACATAGATCCGACTCGAACATCCGACTCGAACACCTGCTCGATCCGGCTCAAACACTTGCTCGATCCGGCTCAAACACCTGCTCGATTCGGCTCGAACACCTCTCTATCTGGCTCAAACACCCGCTCGATCCGGCTCGAACACCTGATCAAGCTTGCTCGAAAGCCGGCTCGAGCCAACTCGAAAACTTCACTTAAACAAAAATTATTTATAAATATTAAAAACAAAGTAAAGTACACAAAATTGCCTCTTTGTTATGGTATAATAAAAACAGTTCATTTGCTTAAGGCTCTGTTTGGGGCAGCTACAGCTTCTCAGTTTTTCAGCTGCAGTTGCGCTGCCCCAGGAAGCAGCTGCGGGGAAGCTGACTGTCTGTTTGGTGCAGCTGTGTGAAACCACCTGTCGGGCAGCTCTTTATGGAAAAAAGATCATACTATCCCTGATTGGTAAAACAATTTAAAAAATAGTATAACAATCATAATTTTGGAATTTCAATAAGCCCCAAAGTGCTAACAGCTTTTGTTTAGGATTAAAAACACATAAAATAGAGAAGTCTAACATCTTAGACAAATAAATTACCATGAAAACAGGATAGCAATCCTTCAATGCATGATTTCACATCAAAGAAAATTATAGAAAGCTAAAGGAAACTAGAAAAGAAAGGATAAGTATGCAATTCTCCATAAGAATGATACATAGAGTTTATTTCAAAGGACTACAACTTCCTGCCAATACCATGGTAAAATATTCGTGAAATTTTCAAAAATAGCTCAGATCTTTTTTTTCCTGAAAAATAAGCCAACAACCTTTTCAAGCTGACAAATTCTAGCATTTCATACAAAGCAGATTAAACTTACAATCAAATAGAATTATGGTTCTAATTTTTAATGAATTTTCTTTGGAGAGTGAAGCAACACTAATAAATTTATACATAACATCATAGTTCTGACCTCCATAAGTATGTGAATATACAAATAATTTAAAGCCAGGTCAAAAAAACGAAACGAAACAAAGACAAATTATAACTTTGGCTAAATTGCAAACAACTCACTGGAACGCCCCAAGTGCTGCTTGGAGATGTAGAAAAGCTCAAATAAATGGGGAATCTTTAGCTCAGATTTCCTTAGTTCTATTAAAAAGAAGCAAAAAGAAAAACAAAACATCCACATGTTCTTAACCAATGACGCTAGCTGTGGCGTTTACTCGTAGAAGCTTAGGTAAAAGTTGCTCCACTATCGCATCAGAAAAGCAGAATCCCTTAAGCACCAACGTCTCAAGCGGCTGCGTGAGAGGAGGAGGACCTTCGAAGAAGAGGAGGAGAGGGAAGAAGCTCGTCGCATGCCATTCTTTTTTGCCTGTGGCCGGATTTGTTTCGGACGGCGTGAAAAGGTAGAATGGGGCTTTGGGGTAAAAAGGCGGAACACGAAGCTGGGAAGCGGGTCTATTCTGGCTTTCCGCGTTTGAAGAATATTGCGGCAGGCCACAGCCTTGCCGCTACCCCAAACGACCGTAAATCGCGGCCCGACGCCGCGCCGCACTCTTGCCGCCGCTCTAAACAGACCCTAAGTCACAAAATTGCCTCTTTGTTATGCAAGTAAAGATTTTGTACATCTACATATACCCCTGCTTCATATTTGTGAAAGACTATCAATTGTATGTATGTTTTAANGATGCATGTTATATTCTGTTAGGGAAACCATGATAGTTTGATCGTCGTACTTAGGGTTGTAAACGAGCCGAGCTTGAGCGAGCTCAGGCTTGGCTCATGTTCGGCTCGTTCGAAATAGCTCGCGTTCGAAATTGGCTCGTGTTCGAAATTGGCTTGTGAACAGTGTGTTCGTGTTCGACTCGATTTAAATATTCGTGTTCGTTTTCGGTTCGAAATTGGCTCGTTAAAATTAAATTGAAAAAAATATGTGTAAAGTATGAGATTCGAACCTGGATTAAATATATACAAAATAAGAGACTAACTATATTACCACATGAGATGTTATGATTTAAATTTAGATATAAATATATATAATATATTGTTATATAAATAATATATGTAATATATTATTATATAAATAATTATATTTTTTTTTTATTTCGAGCTAAAAC
>JXCR01144206.1:61418-75329 GCA_002079205.1 Phalaenopsis hybrid cultivar | reverse complement strand
ATATATATATATATATATATATATATATATATATATATATATATATATATATATATATATATATATATATATATATATATATATATATATATATATATATATATATATATATATATAATTTTGGAAAGTAGTATTTTAATTTTGAAAAATACAGACCAAGCCAATCTCATATATTCAAAAGTTTAATTAAACGAGTACAACACCACAAGTGACACACGTACACCGAGGAATAGACACATTACTTGATAGTAAGACTCGATTAAGTAAACTAAATAATTAATGACATCTGTTTTAGTTTGCAAAACATTTATGTTTACCGACAAATTCTTCTTTGTAATGTAAAAGATTAGACAGAGTTTATATAAAGCTGGGCTTCAAAGTTTACTATAATGACAAACCCTTATAGTTAATAACATCTTAAACAATCAAAATTGCTTATAAAGATTCTCGATTTAAATCGAAATGTATTGTCTTCAAGAATCTCAAATTTTAGGTTTTCAAGGCCAGACATGGAAAATTCAAATGGGAACAATTATTTTTGTAATTCAAAAGGAGAAAACTACGGGATGCCACAGATCCTAAGGAAACCCTCGGTGACTTCTTAAGCTATCCTATGGTTTGGCTTCAATTTTGAGGAAAGAATATTAGATGTTTCATCCTACTAATTATTAGTATTCAGGGTTTACACTTGCATGACACGATCATACAAATAGCCTGGAAGATAGGAGAGTTTATGTCGTAACAAACGACAACCTCAGAGCATAAAACGAGTTATGGCGTGTGTTGCACAACATGGTTGTCCAAATGCCTAAAGATAAGTTGAGGATTTATCTCATACTTGAGTTACCTCGCAGTCTTATGGCTTGTTATTTAATTATAAGGAAAAATATTTGTCGTTGTAGACCTATTTTCTTTGTCGAAGTTTTTCTTCTATACATTCTTGTCATGCTGCTCGCAGAGTTAGCTTTAGGCTCTTCATCGAAGTGACAGCTCCAGGTAAGAACTTATAGTTTTGCAGACTAAGTGATAAGTTTTGTTGTTGTTGTTGTTCAAGTGTCTTTTAGAGGGGTTAAAGTTGATTATAGCGACGTCAGTTAGGATCTCACAGTTCCCTCATTCCGGTACCATTATTTTCTTTTAAATTTACTTAGTTTAAACGAGTTGTTAAACTCATTTAAATCGGGGAAATATCATTAGCAACCATATGTTACCGAGGGACTCCCGTAAATTCAAAAGAATGTTATGTTGTTTGTTGTTTTGAAAATGTGTCTTTTGTGTATTTTTATTTTGGTTTAGTTTTACAGATAAAGTAAATAAATGCACGTAAGAAAATACTTTAAGGTGCATAATTAAAATTGCAATGCATAAAAATGTGTACCTGGTCTTCTACTATCGCTGCATGGTTAGCATCATAAAACATAATATATTTACAGAAATTTTAAATATATTGTAGGAAGGTAAACAGGAACATCCGGTACCGAAAAAATTCTGAAAACGAGTCATAAGAAAGCACAAGTAAAACAAAACCCGTAGTCACATATAGAAGATCAGAACTAAGTATAAGATATTGGTAAAGATGGAGGCACAAAGTTGGACTGTGTGCTTCCCAATTTTGAATGAGAGCTACCAAGCCGATAATCTACGGAGGGCAGTCCTAACCTTGGTCCAAGTGATTAATAGTGGACCTTTATAAACTTTCATTTTTAGTTTAATTTTTATGCATGTAGAATTTATTTTAAAAGGCAAAAGAAATTTCATTTTTATAAATACTTTGCAAAGTAGTGTAGTCCATTACTTAATTACTTTGATCGAGCTAGGACTACAAGCAACCTAAGAGTATCAAGTGCAATAATCTCATCAAGAGTCGGTGAATAGTATCATCAGTCATTATCCTATCCTTTATTGAAGTTTTTTGAGGTCGAAGATACTATTCTAAATCCCATGTCTTATCCCTCGTTTAGCTCACATTAGCATTATCGTCATCACCTTAGCCACCTAGACCTCAGACTTACACAAGCCCGATGAACCATATGTTGAAAAAACAAATATCCCCAGTTTCTTACAAGGATATAAATACCTTAGAGAAGACTCAAATCCATGAGCATTGGGTAAATTACTACAGGATAAGTAGTGTAGGACACTTCTATTGATTTAGGTGAATTATCGGGTCCCGAGGCATAATTTTGTGGATTCGTAAAAGCTTTAATGGATGATTTTTTTTAAAAAGAATAATAAGTTCAATTGTCATTCAAAATATCCAAAAGATCATACAAATATTCGGGGCATAACCTTAAACAACTTTTAAAACCTCTTGAACTATTTTGAGTTCATTTGAATTTATTATGTTGTTCGATTGATCATCTGAAGTTAAATTTAGATTCAATAAATTAACTTATCCTGTGCTCAATGAACCTTGATGTTTTAATTACCCCATGAGCGGGGTACTTAGACATTCACTTGATGCTTAATTTAAGAGTCATGAAAATGGATGCCTCCTAGGGGCAATCTTAAGTCATTAAGGATCTTAGACTCACAATTAAAGTTGGGCTCGTAGTATTTCAAAGGTATTCATGATTAATTATGTTTCTCTTTTCTAAACCTCATCAAGAAAATTTAAATCAAGCCTAATTTAATACTAAGCCCTTAAGTTAAATTTTCAGGATATATTTGTAATAAACAAAATGTTGAATTAGAGGTACTTAATACTAATTAAAAGACTATTCATCAATTAAGGGGTTTCAAATATCCAAAAGTGTTCATTATGATTAATATTACCCATTTACCCATCTACCTTAGGATCATCCAACTCGGTTAATTTCCAAGTAACAATAATTTAGGAAAATTACAATTTTACCCTTATTATAGAAAGATGACAAGTTGGTTTCTATCTCTTAACCCTAATGTTTCAAATATTCAAAAGAGTTCATTATGATCAATATTACCCATTTACCCTTTGACTTAACCTAAAATTTAATTAGGGCATCAAAATCCCATAATTACCATTTTGCCCTTAGGGCTTTCCACTTCATAAATCATTAAATTCAACTCAAATGATTTTGAAATTTTCTTCATATCTCATTCATGGGTTAATTAAAATATCAGATGTAAAATTATAATTTTTTATTTTTATCAAGTTTTATAATTATTTTTGTTCAAAATTAAGGATTTTCAATGTTAATTCATTTAATTAATCAAAGTAAAGTTTCTGTCCTTAGAAAAGTTATTGGAGGTTATCCTAGGCCAAAATTTCATGAATTTTTTAGTTATATTTTAATTATTATATTTATTTATTGATTTTAGATTAAATAAATAAACATTTAATTTCAAATATTACTTTTTATGTTTTTCTTTAGTCCCTCTGAGTTTAAAAAACTTAGAGAAATAAACTTTTTGTTTTCATAATTTTTATTTTATTTATTCTAATTGTTTTTATGAAAAATTAAGAAAAATACATTTTTAGCATTTAAAAATACACAACTTTATCAATAAAATTACGAAAAATGTTTTAAGTGGTCCTGAATGATCATAAAATAATTTATGACATTTTGGTGTGTTTTAATATTTTTGTAATTTTTAATTTTTAGTTATTTTTAAATTGAAAATTAGCTAAAAAATAAACTATTTATTTTAACACCAATTTTATTTTTCTTGAGTGCCCCTAATCACAAGGATCACTCCAAACCACTTTTTATAATTTTCTTAAATTTATTATATTTATTATAATTATTTTAGTGCAAAAATCCCATTTACCTTGAAAAATAGGTTTTGATATGAAATAAATTTCAAATTGATTTTAAATTCTTACAGAGGCTTAATAGGTTCATTATCTTCACTATGTATTAAATTTTGTGATTTATTGAATTATATTTTTTTTCTTTAGTTTTTATTGGTTTTAATGACTTAACTAGATGGTATAGTACACTTAATTATTTAGACATATCTTACATTTTACCTAGGGTCTTCTGACCACAGTAAAATTATGAAAATAAGTCTCATATTTTTTTATTTATATTTTAATTTTTAGAATTATTTTAAAAAAAATTAGGTAACTAGCCTTGAAAATTAGGTCTTTTGTAGTCAGGGGAGTTCTCTGAGTTTAAAAAAATTTGAAAACACTCCTAATCACATGAAAAACAAATCCTTCAAAACTCAAATCATGGTGATTAGTATTTAATTAAATATAATTAAAACAAACTCTAAAGTATTTAATTAATTAAAATTAAAATACATGATAAATAATTTTTATTTTTATTTCATAATTTTTTCCTCTATTCACTGAGCAACAAGTTATTTTTATTTTATTTTTATGATTTTTCTACACCAAGTTATGTTTTTAAAAGTTTTAGCATTTAATTAAATAAAAAAATGCCCTAATTATCTACTTATCTACGCGGCAGCCAGCTCAACCTCAGTAGCTTCGAAAGTACACACAACTATTTTTGATTTGTTGTGTTGTATATCTCAGTTTGCCACAAGGCACGCAGTTCATGAACAGATCCTTCGTCTGACACGATCCAAGCCATCCATCAGATACGTGTGCAATCGGACGGTTTCTGTTCATCATCCCCAACTAACCTAACTCGAGAATTTTCCAACTTCTAAACCTAATATCTCGCCCGATACTCAACCGAATCACATGGCGTTTGTTCCTATAGCTTCATCTAGTCAAAGTAAACCTATCTATATGACTAGAGGCGTATGGAAAACAAGTTCACTTCATAATCGATGAAACTAAGCCAAAAGTTAGGGATTTGGAGTTATAACTTTGTCCAAGAGGTGCAACCTCAATTAGATGCTTGCAAAAGCTTCTCTATAGTCCCACGACGTGCTCGAAGCATCACCTTCCTATAGTATGGGGTATAGGTAGGAGTTCTATCAAAGGGTGGCGCAGCTTTGGTCAAATTCTAGTGTAGAGGGCTCAAAGAATTGGGCTTTTAGTGGGGAACTTCTCCTGGTGCTCTGGTCAAGCTCAGGAGCAAGTTAATTTGAAGTTTGAGAGGGTTTGGTGGAGTGACAGAAAATTTCCTGGATGTTGAGCTCAAAATTCTAGCAAGACAGTGGTTATTGATGGTTGAGGACAATGGGGTTGAACTCAAGAGGGTTGAGAGAATATCTGGTGAGATTTGAAAGAGTTTCCCCAAGGAATTAGATCATCTTCTTTTGGTCGTGAGGGGTGCTCAATTCATAGAGGGAGCCATGGCTGCCATTAGGGCAAGCCAAGATGGCAGTGAGGACACTTATGTGGAGGGATAAACAACGCAATTGGTCAATGAGGTTGAGCCATCTCAGAGAGTCCTATATTTGGGTTTGATTTTGGCTGGGTTAGATCATCTTCTTTTGGTCGTGAGGGGTGCTCAATTTATAGAGGGAGCCATGGTTTCCATTAGGGCAAGCCAAGATGGCAGTGAGGACACTTATGTGGAGGGGTAAACGACGCAATTGGTAAATGAGGTTGAGCCATCTCAGAGAGTCCTATATTTGGGTTTGATTTTGGCTGGGTTAGATCATCTTCTTTTGGTCGTGAGGGGTGCTCAATTTATAGAGGGAGCCATGACTGCCATTAGGGCAGGCCAAGATGGCAGTGAGGACACTTATGTGGAGGGATAAACGACGCAATTGGTCAATGAGGTTGAGCCATCTCAGAGAGTCCCATATTTGAGTTTGATTTTGGATGGGGTTTTGATTTAGGTCAATTGAAAGTTCAATTTGGTGTGGTATATTGTCATGAATGATTGGGAAGTCAATTGGGTGAAAATTGAGAGGTTATGGAGTTTAATTTTGTCGAATTTAGATTTTCGGGTAAAATTAGGGTTTTTGATTTGAATTGGATTTTGGTTAGGTTTGAGTTTGTATATAGACCAATTGAGGGTTTAAATTGGTCTAAGGGAGTGTTATGAAGAGTTTAGGATTCAAAATTGTGGAAATTGGATTAGCTATGGGGTTTAATTTAATGAAATTTGAAGGTATGTTCAAATTGGGGATTTTGGCCCAAAATTGAAATTAGGGTTTGGAGTTTTGTTCAATTGGGCTTCAAATTGGCGTAAATTAGGATAAACAAATTGATGTTCAGTTTGGGTTTGAAATTGGGTTAAGTTGGAGTGAATTTGGTGGAAATTAAGATGAATTTGAGGAATTTTAGCCTTTAGGAGAAAAATTGGGATTTTGGTCAAAATTGATCAATTTGGTCGAATTGAGCCCAATGGGTGGTTAGGATTGTTTTAGAGGAGGTTTGGAGTGATTTGGGAGGTTTTGGGAATCTTTTTGGATATGAGGGGTATTTTGATATTTTTGGCAATTTTAGTGGTATTTTGGGAATTTGTGGTGTTTTGGGCAATTTGAATAGTTTGAAGTGGTTTGAGATGATTTTTTGAAGAGAATTTGAGCAATTTTGGCAATATTAGGGTTTCAGGGGCATTTTGGTAATTATGGAAAAATTTGAGGGCAAAAGGTCAAAGTTTGGGTATTTGAGCAAAATTAAGGTTCAATGAGGAGGCTAATCACAAAATTATCCACCTGGTGCCATGAGACCAAGGAAATGCTCAATTTTCGATGCGCCATGTGTTGGTCTTAGCCATCTTAGCCAGGGGCTAAGGGTTTGGGAGATTGATACACCTAAAATATATAGTGTTTTTGTACACATTTTTATACCTATTTTTGAGATATTGCACTTTAATGAAAGGTAATTGTGTGTTTTTTTTTGTAGGTACAATCAAATGGATGGAAAATGCTAAAAGTAGTGAAAGAGGGTCAAATTTGGAGCAAAAATGAAGAAAGGTGCAAAAATGAACTGGGGCGCCTAAGCGCACAGGATTGACGCCTAAGCGCCAGAGCATTCGTGCCTAAGCTTCACGTACTTCACGCTTAAGAACCAAAGTTAGTTACTTGAAGAAATATTAATTAGAGTGTAATTTTGAAGAGGTGTTTGAAGCAACTTGCTAAAGATGTTAGAAATAGCCCATGGACACAAAAATTCATTCAATTGGCTTTTGAGGAGACAACTTCTAGAAGATTCATTGAATGGACTTTGATAAAAACGTGTTTGAAGCAACCTTGATAAAAAAGTGGCACCCCTTGGATTTTTATAAGAAATAACTCAAATTTTCCAAGAGAAGGGGCAATCAACCAACCACCAAAATTTACAACCGCCACCACCGCCGCCCACCACCTTTATTTTATTTTATTTTATTTTGAGCATTAGTTTGTATTATGAGAGAAGGAAGAGAATTCAAAAGAAATTCAAAACATTTGGTGGAGAGAATTTGAGATAAGTGTTTATCTTGTGACTAGACTTGGTTTATAATTTAGATTTCATGTTTGTGTGCATGATTTCTACTTTTAAACTCATATGTGGTTGTGTTTTCTCCATGGATTCTTAGTAGTTTTCCTTATCTTTTCCTTAAAATGATAAGTGATTAAATGTTTAAAGGAAGTTGTGTGAAGTATTAGACTTCAATGTTTAAAGGAAGTTGTGTGAAGTATTAGACTTCAATGATTCAAGATCTTGCATTTTATTTACTTCTTGATTTGGCCAATTAAGATGTCAAAACCTGTTGTAAGAACATGTAAGATCTAAGTTGGTATTGTGTCAGTCAACAAATAGTTAGAATCATATATTGATTTCATGAATGAGAATGTAGTTCATGGGGTTGAGTGCAAATAAATAGGGAAATATATTTTCAAGGGTATAGAATTAGAGGACTTTAGAGTGATGGGCTAAAGCCCCCAATTTGATTTATAGTTTTAGGTTTTGATACGAGATGTTAGTCCCCAAGTGGAGGGAGAATAGGGAACTCTAAAGTGAGAGCTAGTATCTTCCTTGCTTAACCGGTCTTCAAGATTATTCAAATTATAGATTAACCAATGTTCTTTATAGCATCTCTAGTAAGGGTAAATAATATTATTGCTCCTATTTGACACAACATAATTAGCATACTTCCACAACTGAATTTCTATGTTTATCACTGATTCATGATAAAGAAAAATATATTTTATTTATATTGCCTTCATCTTGCAAGTATTTTAGTTAAGTTATTTAGTTGTTTACTTTATTTTCAATTATAAAAAATTACAAAAAGAATCAAACTTTTATTCATATTATAACATCTTAAGTTTGAGTAAGAATATACATTACTAAGTTTTTTGTTATCTAAAACTAATCCTTCCTGTGGGTTCGATATTCAGGACCTAATCAGAAAGTTCTATATTACTTGATAACGATACGTATACTTGTGTAGTATCCTATATTGAAATATTGTAAATATAATTGCATACACCAAATTTTACATCTTTATATATAGAAAGTCGGGATTAGAGACCACCCACATGAGTCTCTAAAAGAGTAGGGAATCATGCTAAGCATGCTTGGTTTAGGATTTTAGGTTGTGAGTGAAAGTGAAAGCTTCAAGTGTGTGTGTGTGCAAGCTGACCAAAGCCACACCACCCAGGGATAACCCTAAGGCCAGAAAGTCTTATGGGGACTCTTCTTGAGCTCCCTCATGTTGGTTTCATCCTACTAAGTGCTAGAGGTTAGAACCAAACATGTGGAACTCCAAGAAGGGAAAATAGATGTTTGGAATTTCTAATGGGGTAGGGTTCCATTACTATTCCTCTAGGATAGTCAACAGGAAAGTCTTATGGCAAGATCCTAGGCTTCTAGGGAAGAAAGACTAGACCTCAACAAAAGTGAGGTCAACACTAGACTATCGTTTGCCAAGGCTATTGACCGATCATCAAGGATGATCTAGTCGTCTAGGCTGTTCGTTGCACTATAGAAAAAGGCATTAGAATTGTTGGCATAACTGATGGCTTATTGTGCATCACAAATATTGTTTTAAGTTTTGTCGACTTAGTGAAAGATACTTAATCTTTTACTTTTTTAACAGCATTACTACTCCATGACCTATCGCTTTTTAACAGAAAAAAATTATGAAATTTTACTTAGACACACCAAAATTATGAATGACTAGTTAAATTCTAAATAAAATTGACATTTACCTTCTGTTACTAAACCACCAAAACACTTCCAATATATTATAAAAAATGCTCAATTCTTCCTATCTCTTGTGACTCCTTCCCTCTCCCAATTTTACTCTAAATTTCTCCACCATCTGTAGCTTCCTTCTCTTCCGACAATAGTTCTCCTCTATCGGCAACATTGCTCCTCTCTCGGTAGCAACTCCGGCTCCTGCCTTCTCTTCTGGTTGCAACTTGCCGCTTGGAAAGACCACCAAAACTGGATTCTTGAGCTACGGGATTGTGGCTTACAGAGACCATCAAAACCCTCAGCCATCCACTCCACCCTTACATAAACCATTGATTAATGTATTGTTCACTCCATTTCTCTTTGCTCGTTCCTTCTCCCATTTTGAAACCACCATAATCCTTTTTCGATACAGTCACCATCCGAGCTAACTAGGAAAAGAACTACGGAATCACATCTTACAGAGGCCATCTTCTTTCTCATCCTTCTGCTCTACTTCTACCAAAATCCCATCTGGAAAGTAAGTTTAATTTTTGGGTAGTTGGATGGTAGTATTATGTAGGAGATTGAGGTGTTGTGTCGGGTAAAGTTAGTATTTGTTATTTTTCTTAAAGAGCAGCTAAGAGGTTGACTAGAGGAAAATATGTTGAGATTTTCATACCTATTTTATACTATTTTTGATGATATTAAACTTTAAAGAAAGGTATTTTTGATGTTTTTTTTGCAGAGGGAATGATGAATTAGGGTCATTGGAGCAAAAAGATGCAAAAAGGAGCAAATTTGGAGCGAAAAGGACAAAAATTTGCAGAATTGAACTAGAGCGCCGACGGCGCAATTTTCCCGAGACTCCAGAATTAATTCATTAAGAAGGTCTGTCGATGGCGCCCTCGAAGCCGCCGACGGCGAGCTCGACAGTTATGCCCAATCAGACTTTGGATAAGGCCAAATTTTGAAGGGATGCTTAGGTAACTCTTGAGAAAGCTCATCCACAACTTTAAAAGAATGTTTTGGCCAAAAATTGAAAAGAGAGGAAGTGCTAGAGAGAGTTTATAGAGGTTAGAAAGGTTTCAATAGTATGTAAAAATTGTGAGAAATTCTTCGAGAGATTTTAAGAGTGGAGGGAAAGTGAGAGATTTCTTCCTCCTTGCTGCTTCAAAAAAGAATTCTGTGTGCTGTAAAGAAAAGAAGAGATCCAGAGGAACTTCAAGGAGTTTTCTTGGGGAGAAATTAGAGATAAGTTATTTACTTGTTGTAGTTTGTGTGACTTTGATTTTATATATGAATTCCGAGTTTTTTTGTGTTTTCCCTATGAGATCCGAGAGTTTTTTCTGTCTTTCACCTTATCTTGAGATTTGTGAAATCGTGATTTGAATTGGTGAAGCCATGAAAATGTTTAAAAAATTGTGATGATCTTTTCACTTCGATCTTAATTTACTTTCAATCTGGCCAATTGATTTGTTAAAATATTTTGAGTTTTACAACTAAAGTGAGGATTACATCCAAGATTCAGGAAAGTCAAAGCCCTTGGAAGTTGGGTGCAAATAAATAGGGAAATAATATTATCGGGCGTAGAATTGGAGATTTTAGAGTGACAGACTAAAATCCCCAATTTGGTCCTATCGTTTGGGTGCTGAAGTGTAAATGTTAGCCCTCAGGTGAGGGGAACATGGAAGCTCCAATGTGAGAGCCGGTATCCTCCCAGCCTAGCCGCAGATTTAGTAAACAAGCTTAAGATTCGTCAATGTTCTTTATGCCTGGACCAAAGGGTAAAGAATAGGTATGCTTCTATTTGACACAATATAATTTGAACTAATTCACTTTATCCATTCACTATAACTTCTGGACAAGGAGAAGAAAATTGAACTGATTCACTTTATCAATTCACTATAATTTCTTGACAAAGAGAATGATGTTTTCAGTATATATTGAATATCACATTTAAACCTTCATTAGTATCATTCGTTATTTAATAGTTATTAAAGAAATTACATATTTATTTCAATTTGCCTATTAGTGACAGATAAGCAATTTGAATTACATTGTTGTGATTAAGTATTGCTTTTCTCTGCCTATTAGTGACAGATAAGCAAATTGAATTTCATTGTTGTGAATTACATATTTATTTCAATTGCCTATTAGTGACAGATAAGCAAATTGAACTTCGTCGTTGCAATTAAAGTATTGCTTCTCTAAAATCTTAGTTCGTAGCTTCTAATCTTACTCCCTATGGGATCGATATTTAGGACTCCATTAGAGCCCTATATTACTTGAGCAATATGTATACTTGCGTTCATAAGTGTGACTTTACAATTATTGAATATTTATTACGTCCATATTTATCTTATATTTTTAAGCATATATAAAGTCGCGATCAAGTTTTTGGCGCCGTTGCCGGAGAGTGAGTAAATAAAAATCACAATTAGAGTAACAAACAAATTAAGATTAGTAGAAAATTTTTACTTGAATTGCAACTTATTTTCATATTTAAATTATATTACTGTGTACTGATTTCAAATTATATGCGTAAATTTGGACCTGAAAATCTTATACCATACGATTTGGAATTAGAATGCACAGTTAGAAAGATTAGAAGATTGAGAAGAGAATCTAGAAATTTTGATACAATAGAAAACAACATGAACAATCAAAGAATAGAGAATGAATATCAACCTAGACCCCTACGAGATTATGCAAATCGTGCAGCAGATGAAATTCACTTATCTATCCAAAATCCTGATGTAGCTGCTAATTCATTTGAGCTTAAACTTGCTATTATCATAGACCCCTAAGAGACTATGCAAATCCTACAGCAGATGAAATTCACTTATCTATCCAAAATCCTGATGTAGCCACTAATTCATTTGTGAACTAGAAATTGTGATACAATGGAAAACATTATGAACAATTAAGGAATAGAAAATGAACACCAACCAAGACCCTTAAGAGACTATGCAAATCCTACGGTACATCAAGGAATAGATAATGAACACCAACCTAGACCCCTATGAGATTATGCAAATCCTACAGTAGATGAAATTCACTTATCTATCCAAAATCCTGATGTAGCTGCTAATTCATTTGAGCTTAAACTTGCTATTATCAAGGAATAGAGAATGAACACCAACCTAGTCCCCTAAGAGATTATGCAAGTCCTACAGCAGATGAAATTCACTTATTCTATCTAAAATCCTGATGTAGCTGCTAATTCATTTGAGCTTAAACCTGCTATTATCCAAATGGTACAAAACCATCAATTCAGCTAATTCATTTGAGCTTAAACCTGCTATTATCCAAATGGTACAAAACAATCAATTTGGAGACCAAATGAAGATCCTAACTTACACCTCGCTAGTTTTTTAGAACTATGTGCTACTTTTAAATAGGATAGAGTAAACTTGCTATTATCCAAATAGTACAAAACAATCAATTTGGAGGTACACCAAATGAAGATCTCAACTTACACCTCGCTAGTTTTTTAGAACTGTGTGCTACTTTTAAATATGACAGAGTCTCAAAAGATGCTGTTAGACTTGGACTTTTTCCTTTTTTACTGAGGGATAAGACGGTCTCAAACGATGCTGTTAGACTTAGACTTTTTCCTTTTTCACTGAGGGATAAGGCTAAGCTAATTTGTTAGCACCAAGATCTATTAGAACTTGGGGAGAACTTTCACAGAAATTTCTATCCAAAAATTTCCCTCCATCCAAAATTGCTAAACTTAGAAGTGACATAAAATTGTTCTATCAAATTAATGGAGAGTCAATATACAAAGCTTGTGAGAGATTTAAAGATATTCTTAGGAAATGCCCTCATCATTCATTATTAGATTGGTTGATAATTCAAACTTTTTGTAATGGATTAGTGGGATCTCTTAGGTCGATTATAGATGCTGCTGTTGGTGGTTCTTTAATGTCAAAACCTTTTGATGAGGCTTATTCTTTAATAGAAGAGATGACTAATAATAATTTTCAATGGCCCTCTGAACGGGTAAATCCTAAAAGAGTAACTAATATCCATGATTCTGATGCGTCTGAACGGGTAAATCCTAAAAGAGTAGTTAGTATCCATGATTCTGATGCAATATCTATGTTTCGCAGATTGATCTAAAAGAGTAGCTAGTATCCATGATTCTGATGCAATATCTACGTTAGCTTCACAGATTGCTACTAAAAGAGTAGCTAGTATCCATGATTCTGATGCAATATCTATGTTAGCTTCACAAATTACTGTAAGAAATTAGATCATTATGGAATGAATTATTCTCCAACACCTCCTATGATGGAAGAGAATTCTTCTAGGCAAATTGTGGATGTTCAACCATCATATGAGACTTTAAATGCTATTAATAGACCCAACAACCCTTATTCAAACTATTATAACCCAGGTTGGAAGAATCATCCAAATTTTAATTGGAATAACAATTCTTCTACAAATCAATAATGGGCAAACAACCTAGTGATCCCATTAGAAAATT
This sequence comes from Phalaenopsis hybrid cultivar, assembly GCA_002079205.1. Lineage (NCBI taxonomy): Eukaryota > Viridiplantae > Streptophyta > Magnoliopsida > Asparagales > Orchidaceae > Phalaenopsis > Phalaenopsis hybrid cultivar. The sequence goes on along the minus strand of JXCR01144206.1, from coordinate 61,875 downwards.
CATCCAACCAAGGAAATGTAAACTATACACTTCCTTATCCTCCAGGATTTAACAGCAACACTCAAATTAAGGAGAAGAGCTGTCTATGGAAGAGTTGATACTAAACATGGGTTAACAATTGCATAATCAAGGAAATCAATTACAAATTCAAGAAAATCAATTACAAAATCAAGGAGCTGTTGTTAAGAATATTGAAAATCAATTGGGACATATCGCTACTGCACTTAGTAACCAAACATTAGGAACTTCTCCTAGTACTATGGAACCAAAGCCTAAAGATCAAGGAAAAGAACAAATCAAAGCGATATAATTATGAAGTGGAAAAGAATTGCAAGAGTGCAAAAAGAAATAGAAACTGAAAAAGAGAAAGTGGATACTGAAAAAGAAAAGGATGAGTACCCAGATTTAAAGTATCCATTTACACCAATGAAAATTACTGTGGAGAAACCTCCACCAC
>JXCR01144206.1:26453-54165 GCA_002079205.1 Phalaenopsis hybrid cultivar | reverse complement strand
CAAAGATCTCAACCTCCAATATGAAATTTAGAGGCAATTCATTTCTTCTAGATATATTGCCTACTTGTTGACATCGATTAAAAGTTTTTATATATATATAAACATCTTTAAATATCGTCGACCAATAAAATCCAGCTTGTAAAATTTTTTTAAGCAGTTTTATCAATCCTAAAATTTTCTCCAAATTCAGAATCATGACATTTCTGAATGATCAGCTCAGTTTTTTCATTTGGAACACATCCCCCTCATAATAAGATCCTTACATTGTTTATATAAATAAGGCTCATCCCAAAAATATGCTTTTGTCATAATAAGATCCTTATATTGTTTATATAAATAAGGCTCATCCCAAAAATATGCTTTCGCATTGTGAATTAATTTTCTTTGTTGTTGCAATGTCAGCATGGGTGGCAAAATATCATTTACGATATAGTTAATAATATCAGCATACCATGGTATCTTCCACTCATTAATATTATAAAGTTGTTTATTAGGGAAACTATCTATAATTTCATTATCGGTTCTAGATAATTCATGATTTTCTAATCTTGATAAATGATCAGCAATTCTATTATCAGTTCCCTTTCTATTAATAACCACAAGATCAAATTCTTGCATCAATAGTATCCATGTAATCAACCTTGGTTTAGCATCCTTCTTTTGCATTAGATATTTAATAGCAGAGTGATCAGTATGCACAATACATTTAGCTCCAATTAAATAAGATCTAAATTTATCTAAAGCATACACAATTGTCAGTAACTCTTTTTTAGTAATAGCATAGTTAATTTGTACATCGTTAAGAGTTTTACTAGCGTAGTATATCACTTTAAAAATCTTTTCGTACCTTTTTCCAAGATTAGCTCCAATAGCATAATCACTAGCATCACACATCAGTTCAAATGATTTCTCCCAGTTTGGTGAAACTATAATAGGGGCTGTAATTAATTTTTCTTTTAATAACTCAAAGGCATTTCAATAGCTTTCAGTAAATTCAAATTTCTTGTCCTTTTCTAAAAGTTGGCATAGAGGTTTAGTAACTTTTGAGAAATCAATAAAATGCCTGTAAAAACCAACATGTCTAAGAAAACTCCTAACTTCTCTTACATTAGTAGGAGGTGTTAGTTTAGATATGACTTGAATTTTTTGCAGGGTCTGCTTCAATACTATCTTCCAAAATTTTATGCCCTAACACAATTCCTTCTGCAATCATAAATTGACATTTCTCCCTTTTTAGAACTAAATTGGTTCTTTTGCATAACTCCAGAACTTTTTCAAGATAATTTAAGCATGCGTCAAATGATGTTCCAAATACGGAGAAGTCGTCTATAAATACTTCCAATCCATCATCAATTAACTTACCAAATATGGACATCATACATCTCTGGAATGTTGCAGGTGCATTACATAATCCGAAAGACATTCTTCTAAAAGAAAAAGTTCCAAAATGACTAGTAAATGTTGTATTTTCTTGATCCTCACGAGCAATAGAAATTTGATGATAACTGGTATATCCATCTAAAAAGCAAAAATATTTGTGCCCAACAAGTCTATCCACTATCTGATCTATAAAGGGTAAAGGGAAGTGATCTTTCCTGGTGGCAGTGTTTAATTTTCTATAATCAATGCAAATACGCCACCAAATAACTTGTCTGATAGGTATTAACTCATTATTTTCTTTTGTTTCAACCGTCACTCCTCCTTTCTTAGGAACACAGTGAATAAAACTTACCCACGCACTATCTGAAATAGGATATATAATTCCAGTGTCTAATCATTTCAAAATTTCCTTTTTTACAACATCTTTCATTATCGGATTCAATCTCCTTTGTGGATCAACTCTTAGTTTATATTGTTCATCTAATATAATTCTGTGCGTACAGATTGAAGGACAAATTCCCTTAATATCCGCTAAGGTCCAACCAAAAGCTTTCTTATATCTTTTTAATGTGTCTAATTGTCTTTCCTCTTGCAGTTCTTTTAATTCTGAAGATATATGTCGACACTATTTTTGGTGTGGGGTTTGCCCGTAGGAAGCTGTCGGCCATCGGAATTGAAATCCCGTTGCCCGCTTCGGAAGGACGCNAAAACTTACCCACGCACTATCTGAAATAGGATATATAATTCCAGTGTCTAATCATTTCAAAATTTCCTTTTTTACAACANTACCTATCTGTCTATCTATGTATTTTGATTTGAACTTTGTATTTGCTTTTCTTTAGAATTATGCTTTTAGATTTTTGTATAGTTGAGACTAAGCATAGGATGCTTTGTTTTTAGCGTTTTGAGATTTGTGGCTTGGGTTGCGTCGCTGAATTAATGTATTGAGGTTGAGAAGATATGAAACTTAGGTGTGTTATGTAACTATACTGTACCCCTTGGAATTTATATATAAATGTGATGTTTTGTGTTGTGAAAGTTCATATGTGCTAAGTACATCATTGAAAAGATGTCGTTAAGGCTTGAAATTGATCAAAATTGCGAAAATCTGGGATTTGAAACAAAATCAGTAGAGCCAGCCGACAGCGCCTCGATGCCACCGACGGTGCCCTCGATGCCGCCGACGGTGGATTTTTCCCGAGACTTAGGATTTAATTCCAATAGAGCGCGCCGACGGAGCCATCGACCCCGCCGACGGTGAGTTCACTAAAAAATACCTTTAACCGCGATTTCCAACCCCGTCGACGGCGAGCTCACAAAAAAACACCTTTAATCGTAATTTTGACCAGTCAACCAAAAAATGTCATTTTCGACCTAGGGCTTGAAAGATCTTGGATTGGGAGGCGATTTCAAGGCTTATTGACACCGGATTTGGATCTCTAGGTAAGAGCTTCACTCCAAACTAAAAATATTTGATTTTCACCATAGATTTCTTCCGCATTGAGGAGATCAAAAAAATTTGAGAATGTGAAGAAAATTTGGGAAGAAATTCATGGATATTAGTGTTGAACTCTTAGAACTACTATTGGAAGCCATGATTTGCATATTTGAAGTAATTTTAGGAATTTTTCTATAATTTATTTAGATTGAAATGGCTCCACGTCAAAAGAGATGGGTTGAGTACGACGAGTCTCGTTTCATCAATGTGATGATTCAAACAAAATTTACTTCCATATTTAAAGGAAAAAAAGTGTATACAAGATCGAGTTTTTAAAAGTCTGGGAGGAGAAATTGAATGAGTTATTGCGGAATGAAGGTGGGAAAACTTTTGTTACACCACTAATAAAGCTAAGACAAACGTTGTAAAGGAGTTCTATGCCAATGTAATCTATTCTGAGGATGGAATCATTCAAGTGTGTGGATTTCCTGTTGAGTTTACTGCTGCCCGCATCAACACTTTTTACGAAGTCCCAGACTCTTATAGCTGCCACTATGAATCCTTTAGTACGATGGAAGGCTCCCTTAATGATCAAATTTCTCACTGATGGGAAAGGAACATGGAAGATAAAACAGCAAGAACGGGTAAATTTTTCCGCTTCCATGCTGAATGCCACCTCTAAGGCGTGACACTATTTCATTTCCTCTACTCTGTTACCATTCTATCACCATAGTGAGGTAACTAGAGATAGAGCTATTCTGGATTTTTGTATTCAGAATAATTGAACTATAAATGTGGGGAGAATAATTTTTAAGAATATATTGACTACGTCGAGGAGTGAGACTAGTGGAGGTATAGGACATCCAGACCTTATTTAGGCAATTTGCAAACTTTCTGGAGTGGAAGCTGGAGATGATGAAGAATGGGTTTACCTCCCAATTTGTAAACTTTTTGGAGTAGAATTTAAAGATGAAGAATGGGTTTATCCTATGAAATCCCACAATTTGCAAACTTTCTAGAGTGGAAAGTGGAGACGAAGAATGGGTTTATCCTATGAAACCCATTAGTAAGCTAACTTATGAATCCCATGAGAAATGGAGAACTGGGAGTAGAAGTCAAGAACCTTCTACTAGTAGTGATGTCCCCTCTACAAGTTATGACCTTCCACCTTTTATTTCCCCTACTCTCTCTGATTTGATGAATGAGTTGACCTTGCAGCGGAAGAGCATATAATTGATAAATGAAAGGTTTAAAGGTTTAGAACATCAACACGATTACAATAGTGAGTACCTTCAGAGGCATTCAAATTTTGAGATAGCCTATTATGAAGCTCAGATCAGACACTACAGAGGGAGCCGTTCCTGAGTGCCCCCGGTATACTCAGTATCAACCCGATCCACCTGCTGATCAAGGCGATGAAAACATAGCATGGGATTTTGATATTTAAATGTAATTGATGTACTTATATTTGTACTTTTATTTATGTGATTTTATTTGTAATAGAAATGGATGTTTGTGTATTTGAACTTTCATTTTTTAGTATTGCGTTGTACTTGGATGATTTTTAATTTTTGTTATAAAGTTAGTGTTATAGTTAAATGTGTATGTGTAGTTTAAAAGAAGTTGAGTAGTATTTTGTAGATTGTAATGTAATGAGATCTTTATTTTTGCATTTTAATTGTAATTGTTTTGTTTAGTATTGTGGTTAGTTAGGAAATGTTGTGCTTATTTAATGTTTTAGTTTTATACTTATTTCAAAATTTCATTACCTGTAATGTAATGTGATTTTTATTTTCGCATTTTAATTGTAATTGTTTTGTTTAGTTTTGTGTTAGTGTTAGGAAATATTGTGCTTGTTTAATGTTTTAGTTTTATACTTATTTCAAAATTTCATTACCCAGAAATTCCTTTAATGATTTATATGTGTAGAAAGCTCCGAATATTATAGACCAGGTGAAGTAGAAATGTTGAGAAGGCCTGCAAAAATTTCAGAATGATAAAAATGCCTAAAATACTATGGTATGATTTATATTTAGAGTTTTTCTTTCCACCTGTATTATTTCATATTGAAAAAAATTAAGTTTAGGGGAGGGAAAAAAAGATTAACTATTAGATGTCCTCTATTTCAATATTTATGTAGTGAATTTAATTCAGGTAACTATAATTTTGTAACTATTTAAATATTATAGTAGATTTAAAGAAATATTTTTGTAATGAAAATCAATTTTGTAACTTAAGATAGTTAGTATAAAAGATTAAGATTATAGTTAACTATTTAAAATAAAGGAAACTATATTTTGAAGTATTAAGAATCTGGAAATTCATTTGAGAAGAAAAGATTGGGTCTCAATGATGTAAAAACTATGAAATATTTATAAAGTAAAGGAATGCTTTGAGCTTCAAATTTAGGGAAAGAAAAATGAAGTTCAAAATCATTAAAGGCTATCCAGATATAGTAATCCTCACTTGAAAAAGGAAAAAGAAAGGATTGAAAACAATCCCTAAAAAGAAAAAAAAATATTTAGGATTGAAAGCAATCCAAATGAAAAAGAGGAAAGAAAGAGAAAAAAAATTATGGGAAGTATGGAGAAGCTTAAGGATATGTCTAATCAAAATTGGCTTCACTTGGACCTACCTAAAGGGAAAACCTAAATACATTCCTGAACTTATATTTATAGAATATCATCTTTTAATGGCTTCACTGGACCTACCTAAAGGGAAAACCTAAATACATTCCTGAACTTATATTTATGGACCACTGGACCTACCTAAAGGGAAAACCTAAATACATTCCTGAACTTATATTTATGGATTAGATATTTTACTAGTAGTGTTCTCAAGACTATATATATATATAAGTGAGGAGAAGCTTGAGGAGATGCCTAATCAAAAATTGGCTTGACAAAGAAAAAATTATGGAAGTAAGGAGAAGCTTGAGGATATGCCTAATCAAAAATTGGCTTCACTCAAATGAAAGTATGGAGAAGCTTAAGGATATGTCTAATCAAAATTGGCTTCACTTGGACCTACCTAAAGGGAAAACCTAAATACATTCCTGAACTTATATTTATAGAATATCATCTTTTAATGGCTTCACTGGACCTACCTAAAGGGAAAACCTAAATACATTCCTGAACTTATATTTATGGACCTTCACTGGACCTACCTAAAGGGAAAACCTAAATACATTCCTGAACTTATATTTATGGAATAGATCTCTTACTAATAGAGTTCTCATGAAGTTCTTATCATTTGAATATTTTAAGTGGCTTAATATTGCAACATATTGTCATTCTTAGAAAACTAGAACTCTTAAACTTGATGACTAGATAGTCTTGTACCTACAAAGTTAATTTAATTGCTTGAAATTTTTTTGCTTAAAACTTGAATGACTAGATAGTCTTGTACCTACAGAGTTAATTTAATTACTTGAAATTTTTTTAAACTTGATGACTAGATAATCTTGTGGCTATAGAGTTAATTCAATTACTTGAATTTTTTCTTAAAATCTCACTACAATATTTATTTAAATCAAACTTATAGTATTTATGAATTAAGACTTTACACAATAGATCATAACTTTTATATAGTACTAAAATTACTTGAGGACAAGTAATAGTTAAGTTTGTGGGATTTTGACCCCAGTAGATCATAACTTTTATATAGTACTAAAATTACTTGGGGACAAGTAATAGTTAAGTTTGGGGGATTTTGACTAGAGGAAAATATGTAGAGATTTTCATACCTATTTCATACTGTTTTTGATGATATTGCACTTTAAAGAAAGATATTTTTGATGTTTTGTTGCAGGACTGATGAATTAGGGTCATTGGAGCAAAAATATGCAAAAAAGAGCGAATTTGGAGCGAAAAGAACCAAAATGTTCAGAATTAAACTAGGGCGTTGACGGCGCCATCGACCCCGCTGACGGCGAGATTTTCACGACACTCTAGAATTAATTCATTAAGAAAGTCCGCCGACGGGGCCCTCGAGGCCGCCAACGACGAGCTTGGCAGTAATGCCCAATCAGGCTTTGGATAAGGCAAAATTTTGAAGGGATGCTTAGGCAACTCTTGGGAAAGCTCATCCACAACTTTAAAAGAATGTTTTGGCCAAAAATTGAAGAGAGAGAAAGTGTTAGAGAGAGTTCCTAGAGGTTAGAAAGGTTTCAATAGTGGGTAAAAATTGTGAGAAATTCTTTAAGAGATTGTAAGAGTGGAGTGAAAGTGAGAGATTTCTTCCTCCTTGCCGCTTCGAAGAAGAATTCTATGTGCTATAAAGAAAGGAAGAGATTCAGAGGACCTTTGAGGAGTGTTCTTGGGGAGAAATTAGAAATAAATTATTTACTTGTTGTAGTTTGTATGACTTTGATTTTATATATGAGTTTTGAGCTTTGTNTATATATATATATATATTCAAGAAAATGTTTATCGAATATTTCATTAGATAACAGCGACCAACAGAATGCAGAGCAAAAGGAAGTAACGTCAGATCCCAACAAATAGCTTTCAACGCCATTTCTACAAGCTTGAGCCATAACAAAATGAAAGCAAAACATCTAAAACAACATCGATAACAAACTTCCAACCTTCCATTCCAAAAAACTAAGCACACTCTCCGCGAATGCGGCCAGCGAGCTGAATATCCTTGGGCATGATGGTCACCCGCTTCGCATGAATCGCACAATGGTTGGTGTCTTCGAAAAGACCGAGAAGATAGGACTCGGCCGCCTCCTGAAGGCGGCGACGATGGAGCTCTTGAAGCAGAGATCGGTTTTAAAGTCCTGAGCGATCTCGTGCACCAGACGCTGGAAGGAGAGCTTAGGAATGAGAAGCTAGGTGCCCTTCTGGTACTAGCGAATCTCTCTCAGAGCCACGGTTCCAGGACAAAAGCGATTGGGCTTATTCACGCCGCTGGTCGCCGAAGCAGACTTTCGAGCCGCCTTGGTGGCTAGCTGCGTCCTGGGAGCCTTGTCGCCGGTTGGAGCACATTTTCTATCCGGACTCCTGACGTAGCTTTACGTGTGGGGAGATTATTCCCGACTTATTTTCAGGTTATTTCTGGGTTATTTTCAATAATCCCGAAATAACCCAGAAATAACCCAAAAATAAATATTGCGGGTTATTTTTGAGTTATTTTTGAGATTATTGAAAATAACCTAGAAATAACCTGAAAATAACTCAGAAATAACCTNAACGGTGGTTTGTTTTGCACTTCATATATATATATATATATATATATATATATATATATATATATATTTGTATGCGTATGTGTATATATAATACACGTATGTAAATCAATGAATTAAAACCTTATGATTAATTTACCTAATGTGCTTAGGCTGTTCTATGTAATGTTCTTTCCCTTTCATACAACGTAAATGTAAAGCAAAAAAATAGTGGAATATGTGATGAATGATGTAATTGCATGAAAAAATATGGTTGCATGTTTTCTTAAATTTATGCATAAGAGATTGGTTGCTTGTTTTATTTCTTGTTATTAAACTTGTTATGGGGATTAGAGAAGATAATAGGAAATAGTTTTAATTTATGGATGAGAGGTATAGGAGAAGAAATCAGGCTCCTAAGAGCTAAGTGAGAAAAGGAGTCTGACAATCAATTTAAAAAATTTTAAGAAAGACAAAAAATATTTTTTATTTTAATTAAATATGCTAAAAAAAATGATATATTTTAAAAATATATAGAATTTCATTAATTAAGATCTTTTCAAAACTAATTAAAAGTATTATAAAATAAAAAACTTTTTCATTTTAATCAACTCATTAAAAGATTTATATTTTAATTAAACGAGCTTAAAAATTTTAATCTTTTTAATCTTTAGAAAAAACTCATGGAGGTATCATATATACACATACGCATAGAAAAAGCTCAATATGTCTCTTTAAGACTTTTAAAGAAAAATCATTTAAAAAAAAAATCTTTTAAATCATCTAAATATTTTCTAAAATTAACAACTCATTCTCTAAAAGAAGTTTCATAACCATCTTAAGATCTTAAAAGATCTCCATTAGAAGTAAAACTCAATCTCATTTCAAAATGATATGTTTCTTTTTGAAATTTTCTTTTAAAAGAAATTTTCCAATCTTTTATTGCTTCTCTATAAAGATTTTTTAAACAACTTATTTTTCTAAAGAAATTTTATAATTTTAAGGTTTCTTTTAAAATAAGGAATACTATTTTTAAATCAATCATAATTCAAAATCAAACATTTCTCTTAAAATAAATTTTCCTTAATGATTTCATTCTTAAGTAATCTTCTCTTTAAAAGATTTGAAAGATAAAAATTAACTTCTTTTTTAAAAGACAATATTTTCAAAATCCCTTGAGCTTTAGGGATATAACACATATATAAACTTGCCATGCTCTCTTTTACTTGCTTAGCCTAGGTAAACCTTTTATATTCAAAAAATTAAGTGACTACATGTACCAATATTTTTCTTTCGAAAATATATGATTTCGTAGCATCAGACTTTTAATTATATAAGTCTTAGGTTATCTTACTTTAAGAAACTCAATAAAAGATAAGTATGTATTCTAAATATTTTTTTTGAATGATAAAACTATTTTTCAGAATATCTAAATTTTTACATGAAAAAAATATTGTTATTATCTTAATGGGAATACAAACGAATCATTAATATGAGAATTTATAGTCTTAACTATTTAGAATATACCATCTTGACCACAATCAAAACCACAGGAAGGTGAGAAAACCACAGTAAGAAACTTGAACCATATGATGGAAAAACAATTTTTTATTGACAATTTCACAAGAATTTCACATAGAATGGAAAAATAGCCAAAAAATAATTTGAAAAACATGATTTGTCACTATAAGTAAGGACTTTTCGAAGAAATTAAATTACATATTAATTTTCAAACCCCTAAAAATAATTAGAAGTGACCAATTCAAATTTTTATAACCAAACCTTAGGGTAATTCCAAACTGCGACCCTAGGGTAGCAAACATAAACGAAAACCTAGGACCATACACTTATCCTAAATCAGTCTGATCTAGAAGCCCTGGGTCAGTTACTAGGACCCCCATAGATTGAAGTTAGGGACTAGGACATATAAAAAAATTTGACCTACATTCAAAGTCTATCGAGTATCTTAGAATGAAGTAGTCCATGCTATGGACGATGATACTCAAATGCACTTTATGGCTGGAAACTCTAACTTAAGTCATTGATATGACCAGAAGTGAGAACCCTTGTTATTCTACTGGTTATTAATTAGAGGCTACCAATGTACTCGAGATGATGGAAAGCCATGGGTATCTTGACTGGGTGCATTACTGCCAAATTTAGGTTAGGCCACCTATAGCGTCCTGTTTAAAGATAACTAGGTTAGGGCTTCACCTCCATCTAGAGATCTTTTACAATTTCCTACCCTTCAAACTAGGATCATATTTAAACTAATTTACAATAATAAAATGAAACTTAATTCAATCTATTTTTTTTTTAACTTAACCTTTTTAATACTAAATTCAACTCTAATATGATCAAAATCCAATATAATTTTTAGATCCAAACCCAATTTTAATTCAATTCAAAATCTAATCCAATTTAATCAACCTCAATCTCAGTCTAATTCAAACCTAATCAATTTAATAACCAAATCCATTTTAATCAAAATCAAATCCAATCCAAATTGTTTCTTAAATATGATCATTTAATTCAAGTTCTACAACATTTCAACTATCAAGTGTTGGTCTCAAAGGGAACTCCATCATAGGGATATGAGACCCTAGAATTAAAATAATTAAACCTTATGTTACACTCATAAGGTAAGGATAGAATCTTGGTTCCGCAAATCCATAAATCCAAAAGATTTTCCTCGTCTGAATAAATAGATCCATTAAGAAAGAATATTTATATATTTCAATGTAGTATATTATTCTTCAAATATTTGTTTGATTGTTTAGATAGAAGTCTTATGAGATCTATGGTGGCCTTAATAATTTAAAAAATCCCGGCATGATTGGTCAAAGGTTCAAAAGTATTCCTCCCATCACCATTCATCCTTAAGCAGTTTTTATTTTTGGCAGGGACATTATAAATAATATCAAGCTTGCCAATGAATTCCTTTATGGATTCAATTATTCTAGTCATCCTAAAAGCTTTTACGCCAAAATTGACCTTAAAAAACACTTGATTGTGTTAATAGAAACGTAATTTATGATAGATTACACGACTGAACTTTCCTCCTCTGGTACATCAATGGATTAAGGCTTGTACCTCTATGTTCCAATTTGTTATTATTATCGCTGGTAGCTCATGGGCTAATTCATCACATCCTATAGACTTGGGCAAAGATGCCCCTTATCTCCTTACCTTTTCACCATCGCCTTGGAAGCTTTTTCTAGATGAATGGATTTGCATTGGTATGCACTAGTGGGGAATATTAGTCATCTTCTTTATGTTGATGACTTAGTTGTTTATGGAAAATTTTCCACTGAAAAGATTACGATGTTGGCTTTGGTGATCATATACTTCTCTAAATATGTCTTGAACACCAAAAGCATTGTATTGCGATATCCTTGGATTTTAAGAAAAATCCTTACCTTGGGAACACTTGGGAATTACAATTAATTGTGTCAAACCTACCTCTCTTACTTGTAATAGACTTATGCAGTAGATTCAAAATTATCTACGTAGTTGGAAGCAAAAAACTCTATCAGTTGATCGAAGGATTCAACTTCTAAGGCACAACATATGAAATTATTTTTTTATTGGCTCAGATCTGACATTATCCCTAAAGTAATTTGGAAAAAAAATAATTATTTAATGAATAATTCTTTTTTAATTTAATAATTCCATTAATCGTATGCATTCAATCGCTTGTAGTACCACCATCATGCCTAAGCATATTGATGGTTTGGGGCTACCTAATCTTGATATTATCAACTCTATGTGCAAAACCAAGGTTAGTTGGAGACTTTATAGCTACCCTTTTATTTTTTACTTGTGCTTTCAAAATTTGGGCTCTCTATGGTTTAAAATGAAGAATAAGCAATCTAATATGTATAATTACCTCAGGAAGCTGATTACAACAATTTAGAGAGGCCTCACACTTCATGTTACAACATATAGTATACTTTATTTCTTATTCAAATTTTAGTTGAAAGACACCTCACCTCATGAATGGTTTGGGCAACAATATTTCATTTGGTTCATTTGTCTAAGGGATGCTTTACTGCTTCACTTTATTAGTGATCACTCATGGAATCTCCCTACTTCTCAAAACACCCTGGCTAGATACATTTCTCTCATCCTCCAAATCTCAATATTGAACTCTCCCGTTGTTTGTTCTTGGATACAAAAAATGTTTATTCTCACAAAAGAACTTATTTATTTATATGATGGACACCCTCTGGTTTCTTGGTATAAAATATATGATTTAAAGCACACTATCAAGTTTGATGACTTATGTGTGGAAAATTTATGTTGGGGGGCTCAAAATAATGGATTTTTTTTATAAAAAAGCATTATACAGCTCTCATTTTATTGCAACAAAGGAAATTACAAAAGTAGGTAAGGAACCCAAAAACCTAAAACCCTATTAAACTCACATAAGAAAAGAAAAGGGTTCCTTCCCCAAAAAAAGAAAAATACAACACACACACACAACAAAAAGAGAAATAAGAAAAGAAAACAAGAAAGAACAACAACAACCAAAATAAGCATCGAAGAAGATCCATCAAGGCCAGTAACATAAGCTCCTCTAGAATCCACTTACTAATAAAAGTATAATGAAATCTCAAACAAGTCTTAACAGCCCGACTAGCAACCTCATTACCATCCCTTTTAATATGGGACCAAATAATATTCAAATCTTCTCCTTATTTCAAGAAGAATGCTCCAATGAGTATCTAATTTGAACGTGCAACATCTCAAAAGAATAAGAGAATCAACTTCAAAACTAAGATTAGTCCATCCCAATTTCATGGTAACCAAAAAACAAAAACAACAACATCAACTTCTGTCGTTAAAGCAGAAACAAGAACAACATAAGTAGCAAACCAACAAATGATAGATCCCAAAAAGTCATGACAAACACCTCCAACACTAATAGAATCAGTCCTCAAACATCCATCAGTACTAATCCTAATAAAAGGCGCAGAAGGCTTACTCCAAACCACTCGAGAGTTAATATTAGTAGTACGAACAAAAGGTAAATTCATATTATGAAAAAGAGCATTAATTTGAGTGTTGAAATTGCTATTAATCCATTTGAAAGACAAACTATTACTCAGATAGTTAACAATCCTACCCATAGTATTCGACAATTCATCATTATATTTAATATTGTTTCTGGTAATCCAGATAAACAACAGGACAATCGAAGGCACATTGTGGAAAAAAAACATTACCTAGCTTTCTCTAGACATAAAAAATCTCATAGATAGAATTGTAAGTATCAAAGTTCATGGATTAAGAAGCTTAATAGAAATCTGATTCTAGATAACAAGAACAAATTTGCAGTTACAAAACAAATGAATGATTGTCTCCTCTTTCAGTATTAATGGATATTCTTGTCTTAAGAAGCATTTTGGTTTCTTCCCAATATGGTTTCTTTCATTGGTACCAAGAGTGACATTCTCATATATTTTCTAAATATAATTTTTTTCCTTTACCATTTTAAAGCAGATTATTGCTTTTGGCAATTTTTTTCATCAAGGATGCTATTTAATGCAACTAATGATTTTTGCCAAAACAAGTAGTTGTAAATTTCTAGAAAATTTTTTCTGTCTGCCACTCATATCACTTTATATTTTATATGGTTGGAAAGAAATGCTAGGATCTTCAATAATTCTTTTCAACATAAAGAAAATATTCATTTTAAAAGTCATTTTATTGTCAGGGAGAAAAGTAGATGGAAGTTCAGGGATGATGCTACTCCCATATTAAAGAGTTTTGTATGTTATAATGGGTTCCTTAGGTACTTTACTTCTGTTTCTTGTTATTTCACATCTTTTTTGTTTAGTTTTATGGCATTTTTTCTGCTATTTATTTGTTTAAAAACTGGGGATTGTCTGGTAGATTCAATTTGTGGATTGTCTGCTCTATTTGATGTACTTGGTGCTTCATTTTTCTTATTTTTCTGCTTTGTGGTGGCTAGTTTGGAGAGTTCTATTTATCTAAGGAAGGATGTTTCTATGTGATTGGGTGTGGTTAATCTTATCGTAGGGGCATTGTGGTACTACTGCCTTATTTTCTCCATTAAGTTGGTTGTTGGATGTTATTAGCTTTATTTTGATGGGAAAGTTTTTACACTCTTTCACTGTTTATGGGTTTTGTAATCATGCTTGGTCTCTTTTTGGTTAGGCCCAACTCACGTGGCTGCAATTGATCTATTGGTTGGTGTCAGAGTTTATGTCTATTGTCCATTCTATCACCCCTACTTTTTTTCTCCTTATCCTTTATGATTGGATGTTGGGGCTTTCTATCGAGATATTTCCCTGCATCAAGATACATAAACTACTTTATTTTATTATTGAAAGTGAAACTACTACTGTACTTTTGATCTTTGGGTGTTTGCACTTATGTTCCTAATTCAAACATTATTCAAACACATTTTTTGGAGCAATGATTATTGTCAACTGATGAGGAATGACTCAACCAGTTATTCTATGTTTGAACTTTTGATGTCCACCGTTTTCTAGGAACTTGGTCTCTTACTGTTTCAACGTCGTGTGTATCATCTCTCAATTATTGCGAATGAAAATCGACTTCATTCTTTCTTTTTGTCTCTATGATACATGGATATTGCTTTGGCACCAAACAAATTAATTTTTACTGCTACCTTGGTGATTTTTGGTGCTTCAAGATTATCTTTGTGGACCTCATTAGTTTTCATCCACTAAATTTCCTTGGACGGTGCCTCCTCCTATGCTGTCAGGGAGAACGCCTAAGCTCTTATTGTTCTCTGTGTTTATGTTTTACTGTTTTTCCTTTTCTTTCCTTGATTTTCTCAATTGTAATGTATTGAGTCATCTCACTTATGTGATGTTTTATATTTAGTCTTTTATTAATGAAAAATTGAGTGAAAATTCTCCCCCTCTCCCCTAAAAAAAACAAGTCCTTTGATAATATTATTGACCATTAAATGAAAGAGTTGTAGAGTTCTCCATTTCGTTCCAATTGCTACTAAGCAATAATCCACTAAGATAATTGGAAAAGTGTCACATATTCCACTGCTTTCCACCTAGCGTTATCCTCCACGCAAAAAAAGAAAGTAAAAATAACCATAGCTGAGCTAGATTTCTGGCAATCAAATCGCTGCACATATAAAGATCTTTATTCCTGCCACCATGACGAGCACATGAAGCAATGATGCCGCAGGCATCTACAGAAGGAGTGAATTAATTTATGCCACACACCTTACTTTTTGGTTATGGTTTTGTTCCATTCAAAATTTTTCGGTATCCTTCTAATCTAATCACTGGCCTTGATATCAAAGCGGTTATAGATTCCCCACCTTTTCGGAGACGTTTGGAATTACTTTTTATATTTTATTCTTTTATTTTTTTTAATGTATTTTATTTAAATAAATAAATAAATTTGTTTATAATAATAACAAAAATCATAAGCGCTTAAGCTCTTAATTTTGAATTGAATAGATTGAAGCTCATTCGGCCAACGAAGATCAGTATGGGGGGCAGTCCCGGAATGAACGGGCTGAAGACGGCGCAAATGAAGGTGACCATAAAAGACTAATCCTATATATTTCAATATAAAAGAAAAAAAATATTAATTATAATAAAGACTGCTCCTTTAGCCTCACAATTTTCTTTCTCGGCAATTTGAGCTTCGCTACCGTTCACACCTCATTTCGATCATCATCCTCCACATCACTGGGTTGGTTCGGATCAATTCACGTGATCCAGGAGAAGGTCTAGATCGGCGGCGAGTGTCGTGATCCCGTCACTGCAATCAGACAGCGAACTTGGATTGGGATGTCAAAACGGCTCAGTTTTTGGGAACAACTCGTGATTGGCTTATTAAATAGCTCGTGTTCGATTCTTTCTCTAAGAGTAAACAAACTTTAAATGAAAAAAATTTTCTTCGATATGCTTTCAGCTCAAAATAATTATATATATATATATATATATACACACAGACACATACATACACATATATATGATATAGGCATGGAGGTAGTTCAGTCTGCTAGGGTTTCGACAATTTCATGACTACATAAGTTTTTCTCCGATTAAGGCCCGTCGAAGCTAGTGAGAGCCTTCCTTTCTTGCTCTTTGCTGGTGCGATTAACATGTTTTTGTTTAGCTTGTTTTGTTTCTTGTGGTTTTCTCCTCTGAGGGGCGGTTTTGGGGGTACAGATGGAACGATCTTTTGCTGAGGCTCTCACGGGAGCTCATAGTTCCAAAATTGGTAATTCCAGACTCTTTCCTCACTCCTTTCATGATGCTCTTTGCGTTCGTGGTGAGTATAGTTTTATACGGAAAACTGGTAAAAAAATGGAAAGCTAGCTATGTTTGTTTCGGAGGATAAGTCCAATATTCTTACTTCTTCTGCTTGTCATGCTCTTGTTGGGAATTTTGTATTTGGACACCCTAAACATGATCTAATTAGAAGGGAATTTGACTCTGTGAAACTCACGGGTTTTTTTGGAAAATAGGATTGCTGGACGCACGTTCATATTCAGTTATTTAATGATGAGGACTATACTCGTTTATTTTCTTGTCGCGTTATTAGAATTGATGATATTTAGATGAAAATACTGAAGTGGACTGTTGATTTCGATCCTAATCAGAACCCCCTACTATTTCTGTTTGGTTGTGCTTTCTAGAGTTAAAATTGTAGTTGTTTAATCATGAAATCTTATTTTCTCTCACCACGGCTTATGGAAAACCTTTAAAGATGGATGCCCCACTTTTCTTTTGAATAGGCCTTCTGAGACTCGTATACTGGTAGAACGAGATATTATTTTGCTCTTCCTGTGACAAAATTGGGATTGGTTCTGCGCACAAAGTCTATTGACAAAAAATAGAAATTGAAAAACATTCCCCGCATTGCTCACCCTGTTGTATGTTTGGATACACTGCTACTCATTGTTGCCACTTGCATCCTCACTTAAAAAATGACACTGATCGCCCACCTACTATACTTATACATTCCATTGAGCAAAATGAAGTTAATGGGGTCACAGAACATCCTGATATAACAATTACATATACTCTGGTTGCTAATCCTAGTGATGGCTTAACCACCGGGCATGTGGTTTCTGATAATGTTGAAAATGTTGAACCTACTATTGTTGCTATTCATGAAACTGATATAGAAAACTCAATGCAAGATATATTACAGGTTGTGCTAATCCGCTTAATTCTACTCATAAGGTATTTTCTTTGCCTCATATTATTGAGGATGGAAATGCCCTTGCAAATTCGAAAAATGTGTTGTCTGATGGTGCTATTTCGGCTGCTACTAATGTTCTTGAGCAGGAATGGTTAGTACCAAAATCTAGAAAAAAGAAAAATACAAGAAAAAATGAACTTTTGCATCTTAATAGAGAGAATATTATTATGGATGGGAAATATCATTCTGACGGTGAACAGTTCAGCACCCTTCCTAGGTCATCTAGAATGGGTGGCTTAAGAAATCATGATTAACACTATGATATGGAATATTAGAGGAGTGGCAGACCCTTCCTCCCTTAATAGACTTAAACACTTAAGCATGGTCCATATTCTGTCTATCTTTATTCTTTTAGAGCCTCTTGTATCTCTAAATAAAGAGCGTATCTTCAGAAAATTTAAGCTGTACAATCACTTTTGCAACACAAATAATAAAATTTGGATCTTTTGGAATCATAACATTGATCTAAATATCGTTGATAATGAGAAGCAATTCATTTTGGTTTACTTTAAATTTGACACCTTTTTTTCTTGTGCCACTTTTATCTATGCTAGTTCTATTCTTCAGGATAAGTACTTGCTTTGGCATAAACTTACATTTATGGGAGATAACATGAATGACAACTGATTTGCTGGGGGTGATTTCAACATGATTATGAAACCCTCTAAGCGGAGAGGTGGTAGATGTAATGATCTCATGCTTATCAATCATTTCAGTAATAAAGTTGCTGAGACTGGTCTCTTTAATCTTGGGTACATTAGTTACCCTCTTACATGGAGAAGGGGATCCCTTTTTCAACGCCTGGACTGTTTCTTTGGAAATCACAATTTTCTTAACTACTTTCACATCTCTAAAGTGCAACATTTAAATCATGCTGGTTCAGATCGTAACCCCATTCTGCTTTCTCTTGCCTGTAATATCAAACCTGCTGCATATTACTCTAAATTTTTTAATATCTGGACTACTCATGATACCTTTTTGAGTATTATTAAGCAGGTTTGGCATTTTCATGGTGTTGGTAATCCATGGTTTATGCTTTGACAACTACATAAGAAGGTTGCTGCTAAGTTACGTAGGTAGAATTTTCATACCTTTGGTAACGTCCATAGTAAGGTTAAGGAGGCTCAAACGGTTGAGGATACTCTTGAGGCTCAGGTCACTTGTTCTCCTCATCATGAAACTGAGTTGGCTGATGGCTCTACGGGCGACTATGTGATGTGTATTGTAAATATCTTTCAATGTTACAATACACACACAACAACACTAATAGTAAATATGCAGTTCAATCCCAATAAAAATAAATTCAGTATAAAAAAAATTTATCTCTTAAAACCTCTAAACTGCCAAACCCCATAATAATAATACAAGTACACGTATCGCTCAAGTAATAAAAGCCTCTAATGGAGTCCTAAGTATCGATCCCACAGAGAGTTGGAAATTCTTATGGATATAACGTCAAACACAATATTCAAACTATAAAACTTAAGTAAGCAAAACAAATCTAAAGTAAATTTAATGTGCGCTAAATGAAATGCAAATAAAAAAACTAGGTTAACTAAACTAATTATTGAACTTCAAAAGTAAACTTATAAAGACTAAAGAAAGTTTTGAAATGAAGAGTTCAAATTTAATAAAGCAGCANAGTTTGGTCCCTAAATCCGTGGTTAGGTTGAGAGGATACTGGCTGCCACTCCAGAGCTCTCACTTCTCCCTCGCTTGAGTGCTAACAATCTCGTTTTAATTTCCAAGCAACTGGACCAAATTGGGGATTTTAATCTGTCACCTTAAAATCTTCAATTCTGCGCCCATCAAAGTATATTTTTATATTTATTTTCACGCAACCCCATGGATTACATTCTCACACATAAAATTGAATGTGACCCTTACCTTGTTGTAAAAAGCATAACCTTTTCGGATTGTATGTTTCTCAAAATTTTTAACCTTTTAATTGGCCAAATCAAAAAGTAAATGACGATCAAAGTTTGAATCATCATAATTTATTGACAATTAAAACTTTACAAAATAAAACTAATTTTTTCACAAAATCATATCTCATTATAGGGAGAATGATAAAGAAGAATACTAAAAATTCATGAGAAGAATACGACAAAACACGGATTTCATATATAAAAATAAGTTTACAAAACAAATAAAGAAATAAATACAACTTATCACTCCTTCCCAAGAAAATCCCTAAAAGTTCCATTTAAGCACTTTCTCCCTTTACAATCACAATTAATTCTCTCTTAGAAGTGTAATGAAGAACAAATCTCTCACATTTCCTCTCCTTTTACAACTCTAAAAGAAAATCATCTCTTCTCTTAGAATTTTCTCACACGCCAAAAAACTTTTTTCAATCTCACGCCCCCCCTCCTTTTCTTCTTATTAGGACCAACCTTCTTTCAAAAGGAATTCAAAATTACCTCAAAATTTTCCCCCAAAAGTCACATCTTTTAACACCAAGAGACAAGTCCCTACATCCAAGAGACATATCTCTTCATTAAAGAGCATTTGCAAAGTATCTAGATATATTAAACCACTCCATGGGACATTTGAAATGTTTGTAACTTCAAAAACTGCTCAAAAATAGTCACAAACTGCCTTACTCCATCTTAACTCGTCTCTGGCGCTTCTGACGACAGTTCTGACACCCCTAGCACCAGTCTAATGAAGTCTGTGTTGTTCTCTGGATTCTAGCACCAATTTCGGCACTTATGGCACTGCATCTCTATAAAATGACACCTCTTGCACCAGTTTCTGGCGCTTCCCGTGCCAGCTCTCTGGAAAATGGCGCCTCTGGCCCCAAGATAATGAAAATCTCCATTTTGGCTCCAAATTTCTTCCTTTTTGCTACTTTTTCCTCAAAATGCTTAAAATTGATATAACTGCAATAAAAACATGAAAAATACCCTTCTTTAAAGGACAATATCACCAAAATAAGCATAAAATGTATAAATAAAATAATACATTATTTTGGTGTATCAAAATCCTTCAAACTTAAATGTTACTTATCCTCAAGTGACCATTTTACTATACAAAAATATGACTTATGGTAGAGAATAACTTATAAACTTGTATAATTTATTTTAATAATATAACAATATAACTTAAGAAAAACTTCTAACAACTTAGGTTAAAGCTACAAGTATAAGAAAACCTAGTAATCAAGTCTAAGAGTTCTGAATCTCCATTCATTTTAAGAAGAATTGTAATTAGTCATATCACAGATACTTAGAGTATCCATATGAAAATGAATTTCATGAAAACTTTATTAGTAAAGATGCTAGTACTCAGATACAATTTTGGAAAATGTAATAAAGCATTTTTCCTCAAGTTGATTCAAGTGAAACCAATTTTTGATTAGGCATCTCCTCAAGGTTCTCCTCACATATTTTCTTTTTTTTTCTTTTTTTTTCTTTTTTTTCTTTTTTTTAGGATCATTTTCAATCCTTTCTATTTTTTTATATGTGAGGATTAATATATCTAGATAGCCTTTAATAACTTTGAACTTCACTATCCTCTTCTTAAAGTCAAAACTTCTTACCTTCCTTCATTTTATAAATTCATATTAGCTTTGAAGATTTTTCCTAAAATCTCATTCTTTTCTTCTTACATGAAACTCTAAGATTCTTAATACTTCAAAAATACAATTTTCTTTACTTTAAATAGAAAAACATAGTCTTATTCTTTCATACTAAATATCTTAACTCTATAATTGACCTTCATTATTAAAAATTTTTGCTTAAATTTACCATAATATTTTAAAAAAAAAATATAATTATTTAAAGTTAAACTCTAATATCCATGGTCATGTTAAACTAATTTTCAAAGTATAGTTAATTGAGGACAAATAAAAATTTACTTCACTTCTTTTAAAGAAAATTTTCTTTCCCGCAAACTTAAGTTTTTAAGTAATAAGTAAAGTATGTAGTATAAAAAATTTGCAGGTGAAAGAAAATAGTAAATGCATAAAAATAAAACTAACATGCAGAGGATTCTGAATAAGAAATTTGGCTCTGATATTTTTCAAGTGCTAACTTAAAAAGTACAGGGTTTAAAACATTAAATGACATAATATATCAAAGGATTTGCTAAGAAAACATAAATTAAGGACATAAACAGTAAACTAAAGCAACTAAAAATGTTGAAAAATAAAAATCTACAATTTACTGTTACATATACCAATTCAATAGATCAAAAAACCAAACACATAAATTGTTCAAATTCAGACTATTAACAAGAAAACATAAAAACAAACAAAACATAAGAACCAAAAAACATAAAAACAAACAAAACTGAAATAAATTTTACTCTTCATCATCCTCTTCTTTCTCTTCCTCCTCCTCCTCTTCTTCTTCTTCTTCTTGTACATAAGGAGTGAAGCTGGGGCATGTAGGAAACTCTATAGTATGGTCACCTCTCAAAAATCTAATCATCACCTCTTCATATGAAATGTCGTGCTGGACTCTTTTATGATTATATTCATCATTATTGGCATTTCTGGCTTCTATGCTGCCTATTTTGTTTTGCATTGCTATAAGATCTGATTCTTGAAACTTTAACTGTTCTCTAATATTTTCCAGTGAAATAGAACTGGAAGTAGATGATCTTGCAATTGATGTGGACTAATTCCACTACTAGATCCAGCTAATGATTCAAATTTATGCACATTAGGTTTTCCAATGGGTTTCAGTGGTTGCAACATGTCTTCATTTCTACTAAATTCTACTCCCGATTGTTCACATAAAGTGATAATCCGGGTAGGATATCCTAAACCACTAGCTGTCCCACTTCTAGCCATGCTCTGAGCATTTTGCACAATACGAGCACCAATATCAACTGCTTTCATTTGTTGAATGCTGAAATTCAACACTGCTCTTTCCTTAGTTACTTCGCTCAGGTGATTAGTTGGAAGCAACTTTGTAGAGATAAAGTAATGCCATGTCTTAGATTGAACATTTAACATGGAAGTGGAGAAATTGACTTTGTGATTATTTCCAAGTTTTCATTCTCCTCTTCCATCAGTGAGATAGGCAATTACTTCATCAAGTGATGAATAAGTCATCACAAATACAACGTACTCACAATGAAATTCATTTCTCAGTCCATTAAGTGCATTGATTCTTTTTCGAGTAAATTTAACTTGCTTACCTTGAACATAAATGTGGTCGTCTATGGTCACTCAAAGATTGGCATAGAATTTTCAAATCACAAGAACAATGGATGCTGCGGTGAAGTAGCATAAAGTTTCCCACTTTCAAGCAATAATCAACCTTTCAATCTCTCCTCTCAGATTTGAAAATGCTCGCTCCTAAATCAACATCCTCGAGCTCATTTGAGTTTTATATTTATGTTGAGCTATAAAATTAATAAATCTCCTTGCATCAAAATCTCCCGTAGGCATTCCTCTCTTTACTCTTGGAGCCTTGGATTTATATATAAATTAATAAAAATCTAAATAAATTCACAATATCATAAATAAAACTCCAAAAGTAGGAATATTTGGTAAGAAACTTTTCAAGATGGGTTTCCTTTAAACTTCCTCAAAAGCTCTAAAATTTTTAGATTTCCAAAATATAGGGTAAATCCATGGTGAAAATAAAAAAATTTCTAAGTTAAAGTGAAGCTCTTACCAAGAGAAGATAAAATCTAAGGCTTTTAAGCTTTAAAATATCCTTAAATCCACCAAATATCAAGCCTTAGGTTGAGTTTGGCCTTATTTTAGAGGTAGGAGATGACCCATGTAGCAAAAATGGAGTTTTACGTGGGTATTTTATAGTTTTAAGTGAATTTGGGCATTTTTGGGAAACTGGAGCCTCAAGCGCGAACACAAAAAATTTTCAGATTTTGATTTTCCTCGAAAATTTGCTGCGTACCACACCACGTCATCCTTTAGTTAACATAATTAAGCACTTATAATGATAATTAAAAAATTTTCTAACGCATAATTTTCAAATAACACAAAATGCACATTTATATATAAAATCTGAATGATTACGAACTAACAATTTTCAAGCCAACACATCTAATTCAACGTTGAAATGAAGCCAACAAACTAACGTTGAAGCTTAAACATTAAATATTTACCAAACAACACATATAAGGTTTCACAATGAAAACAAATTAAATCCAATACAAACACATAACATATAAAAGCAATTATAACTATGAATTTTGTACTAAAACAAGTTCAAACATCCTCTTCACTTTCATCTTCTTGAATGTTTTCCATGGATTGGTAGTGCCTGTATAAGCTGTAAGAAGGTTAATGAGGAAATTTGTCCGTCGAATGTTTTTCAGGCCAAGCATTTTTCTTAAACATGCACACCAAACCTTCTTCAATACATCCAGTGTGGTCGAAGTGTTCCTTCATCCTCCAGTCTAGGTGGTCAAGCATTTTAGAAATATTTTCAATAGAATGCGAAAGATTCTGTTCCTCTTTTTCCAAGTTTTTAATCCTTTTCAAAAGTGTATTCGACCTAAATTAAGGCTGAATAGGCGATAAATTTTGAGATGATTGATCCATCAATGTATTCATATCATTCTCCTCCGCAATTCATAGGCAGTTGCAATAAGTTTCTAGGTCCATATGCTTCCAAGGGAAAAAAAACTTTTCCCAACTTTCATAAGGCACTTACGACTGGCTGCACAACAAGAATATGGTAGATGGATGTCCCAGTCTAGAGGTCATTCCATTTATGATTAAAGCCAAAACAAACTTTAATATTAAAGCACCAACATCAACAGGTCTTCCAGTTTGAATACAATAATTCAAAATCACACTTTCCTTCGGCCCTTTACTGATTTTCATAGTGGGAAGTAGTTTTGATATAATAATGAAATGTCTCACCTTCGATGCAGGATTCAATAATGATGAAGACAAACTTAAATGTCTACTATCTCTGGTCTCCCAATTTGCATCTTCATCAATAAGGTATCGATAAAGTTCATTCATGTTGTCTCTCGTAGAGACAAAATTTGCATAATAACAAATAGGAATGCGTTCAATCATAAAAATATCATTTATTCTTGAAGGAGTGAATTGTACCCACCTACCTCAAACATAGACAACTCCTTGGTTAATTCCATAAATATTAGCATAACTCCTTCACCACTGGAACTACTACCACGATAGTGGTATAGAAAAGTACTTCCCAGTGTCTCTGTACAATAATCTCTACCAGTCAAGTATTCAGTGTGTTGAATTCTCAATTTACAAAGCCTCACTCCTTAGTTAGTTTCTTTTTCACAAGAACTTTACAAAAGAAAGTAGCTATGCACCTTAGAAGGTGGAATTGGGAGAGGTTTGGGAATGTTAATGAGAATCTTGTAGCTGCCCAAGAGGAGGTTTATAGATTAGAAGAAGGTTTCCAATTGGGAATGAATTCTAAAGCTGAGGTACACCAAGCAAATGAGAAGCTTCTTTCTTAAATTAGCTATCAGGAGAGTTTCCTTAAGCCAAAGGCAGCAATTTCTAAGTTCACTGAAGGAGATAGAAATACAAGGTTTTACCATGCATGTATTAACTACAGGAGGAAATGCAATATGATCCTCTCTATAACTAACTCTAATGGTCAAAATCTCATCACTGATGAAGAAATTGCTCAAGATGTTGTTCAATACTTCCAAAATTTCTTCAACAACATGCACACTGATAGAACTCCCATTGAACAACTTTTTCTCTGATTGTCAAGATTATGTGCAAGGACTAAATATGACCAACATCCCTTTGGAGGAAGGGATTAAAAATGCTTTAGATTCAATTGATGGGCAGAAGGCTGCTAGGCCTGATGGGTTCACATCCACCTTCTATAAAGCCACTTGGGCTTAGATCAGCCATGATATCATACAACCTGTTCAAAATTTCTTCATTGGGGTGGACCCTCCTAGGTATTTCAATGCTTCCACTATCACTTTGATACCAAAAAATCAGACTAGGAAAAGTTGGGGTGACTTCAGGCCCATTAACTTATCTAATGTGATCTCCAAAATAATCAACAAGATTATTGTATTCAGGCTCCAACCACATCTCTAAAATCTCATATGTGATAATCATGTTTCATTTCTCAAAGGAAGAAATATTTCAGACAATATTTTGTTGGCCCAGAAAATTTTGTTGGATCTGGACAGGAAATGCAGAGGGGGGAATGTCATTTTCAAGCTTGATATAAGGAAGGCTTATGATACAATTAGTTGGAAATTCATTCTGGAAACTTTATCTACTAGGGGCTTTAATGTGGATTTCATTAATCTGATTGAAAGATGGTTGAATTACAATGCTCCTTTAGTTCTGATTAATGGCAAATATCATGGTTTCTTCACTACTTTCAGTGGAATTAAACAAGGAGACCCCATTTCTCTTACTATATTTATTTTAGCATTGGACTACTTCTCAAGATTACTAAATAAGATATTTGCTGCTTCACCCTCTTTGGCTTATCAACACAGATCTAATATCAACATAAGCCACTTGGCTTATGCTGATGATATTATAATCTTCTCCAATGCATCCAAAAATGCTGTCAGGACACTGCATAAAGGACTTAAGCACTTTCAGTAAGCTTCAGGTATGGATCTAAACCAACAGAAATGCCAAGTTATTATAAGTTCTAACTCTAATTCATCGATCAAACATTGGATTTCTAAATATACTATATTTAAGATTGCTTCTCTTCCTATCAAGTATCTTGGTGTTCAGTTAATCAAAGGAAGATCTATGCAAACTCAATTCCATGATGTGATTGACCAAATCAAGGCCTAGTTTAATTGCTGGACTAATTCCTTTTTATCAAATGGATGGAGGATTACTCTTTTGAGGAGCATTCTGACTATTATGCCTGCCTATGTCCTTCATATGTTTACTATGTAGAAAGGTACACAAGTGCTAATTGGCAGAATTTTCAATAAATTCCTGTGAACTGGACAGAGAAAAACAGTACCAATAGCTTCCTTTTCAGAAGGTGTGCAAACCCTTGCAGGATGGAGGTCTGGGCTTTAAAGATTTTCAACATCTAAGCTTTATCGACCTTTGCAAGTTATGGATCAAATTTATGGCCCAAAACAGTCTTTGGGCCATATATATGATGGGGAAGTACTGCAAGTTTGTGCATCCTTCTCTTGTAACTATGAAATTGGGAGATTCTAAGATGTGGTCCAAGTTGCTGAGTATCAGAGCCCAGGCGGAAGTGTTGTTCATTTGGGAGTTGGGAGAGGGGCAAATCAACTTTTGGTTGGATCAATGGGTGTACAATGGGGAGAAGCTTGACTGTACTATTTCCAACCCCAATTACCATAGTAAACTTAAAGATTATTGGTCAGAGGAACAGTAGAACTGCAAGATGCTTAATTCTGTTCTATCTAGTGAGCAAGCAAGTTTGGAAAAGGACACTCTCTTCTCACCTAATCAGAAAGATAAATTAATTTCTAAACAAGCCACCTCACAAAAATTGGCTGAGTACATTTATTAAAAATTCTTCCACTGGAATCAGTTGGCTTGGGGCAAAGTCATTTGGGGAAAAATACTATCACCCTCTATATCATTTTTCTGTTGGAGACTCTAGAATTCTTTGCTTTCCACTGATGATATTTTAAAGATGAAGGGATTAAGAGGTCCTTCCATTTGTCATCTGTGTAATACTTATGAGGAATCCTAAGAACATATATTTTTTACTTGTGGCTTCTCTCAGACAATCTGAACATGCCTACTTGAGCATATCAGAATTGGTACTTTTAATTTGAGTTGGTTTAAATTTACTAGTTGCTGAGAGTATTGGAATAATGTCAATCTATTGGTGATTCTCTATCTTGTATAAGGATGTGCAGAAATCTAGTGAAGTTTGAGGATCATTTTTCTAGTGCAACTTCTGTGATTTTCAATTGCACCTCTTATATTCAGAAGTTGATTCAACATCATCATTTCCATAATGTTTTTAAGAATTGGATGCCTAGCATGAATAACCATCATAGTTTTAGGTCCAACTAAATTTTTTGGAACCCTCCTAAGCATGGCTGGTTGAAGGTAAATACAGATGGTAGTTTTTTCAGGGGTGATGCAACTGTTGGGAGTGTCTTTAGGAACTCCCAGGGGAAATGTTTACTTTATTTCACAGCTCCTACTATGGCTTTTGATGATTTAGAGGCAGAGTTCAGAGCAATTTATTGGGCTATCAGAATTGCTCATCACTGTCATATGGGCCATTTGATTGTTGAATCTGATTCAAGTGTATGCATCAAAATTTTGCTGAATGAAGAGGCCCCTCCATGGAATTTAAATGAAGAATCTTACAAACTGTTGTAGGGTCAAATTTAAACACATATCTAGAGAGGGTAACTGCCCTGCCCATTTCCTAGCTTCCTTGGGAAGGAATACAGTGCTGATTTTTGTTGGGAATGCTGCTTCTTCACAATTGTCTTTTTTGCTTAATGGAGACAATTTGGCTCTCCCATACTTTCCTGCAATGTAATTGGTTTGTATATATATATATATA
>JXCR01144206.1:3643-25464 GCA_002079205.1 Phalaenopsis hybrid cultivar | reverse complement strand
ATATATATATATATAAGAAAGCTTCTATTGCATTAAAGATTCAGATATAATTCTTAAATGTGGGACCTCCAATAGGTCTTCCTCTAGAAGAAAAAGGTAGAGGAGGGGGAGGGGAAGAAGACACTTTTGCAATAGCAGTAGAAAGGCCTAGTCTAGTTAGACAATTTGTAGGGCTATTTCCTTCTCTATATATGAAAGAGGTTTGAACCATGAGTGAGGATTTAATGGAATTGATCTTCTGTAGCCATTGAGAATGTTTTCAAGAAGAGGGTTCAACAACATTTAATAGAAGTAGAAGACTTGAAGAGTCCACCTCCACCCACAGGTGACTCCAATTAGCCATGCTAGCCAGTGTAATAGCTCAATACACTGCAACAATTTCAGCCTCTAGAGCATCTTCAGCCATAGTGGGTGCATGGAAGAAAAGAATGCACTGGCCTTCTTGGTTCTTGAACACTCCTCCCACCCTAGAGCCAAGGTCAGAGAAGCTGCCATCTGTATTCACCTTAACAAAAGGCTGACAGGATGGTTTCTACAACACTTTGATGATTTTGGGCAAGGTGGTCGGTTCATCCAATTTGACTGTACATATCATAGGGAACTTCTTATGTTTAATGTGATTTAATAGGTAGAATATGCAGTTCCTTACCACTTGGTTAGTTGTAGGTTATCTCTCCTCAAATTTAGCTTAGTTTCTTGACATCCAGATAAACTTGGAGACAATGAAAGGAATAGGGCCAGCCTTGGCATTAGTCCAGCTTTTCCAGCAAGAGTATAGATGATACCATTGTAATTGCAGTGTGTTCACAAGAATCAAATTGGTGAGCTCTCTCCAAACATCTTGGGAGAAACATCATTGAAAGAACAAGTGTGAAATGGATTCTTCAGCAGTGAGACAGAGCTAGCATCTAGATGGACCTCTCAGACCCTTCATCTTAATAATGTCATCATTTGGTATCTATTTTTGGAAGATTCTCCGACAACAAAAAGACATGGATGGGGATAAAAATTTGCTCCAAATGGCCTCCCCTCAATTCACTGTAGGCCAGCTATTTAGTTTGGAGTAAATGTATTTGGTGATGCTCTGATTTGAAAAGGCTTGCCACACTATTTTATCATTTTTGGTCCTATCAAAATGCATTGTAGAGGTATTCAGTGCAGATGGAACCTCCAACAGAGAATTTAGGATAGGCATGGACCAATGATCCCCTTCCCAGCAATCAGGCACCCTAAGGTTGGGGTTAAGATTCATATTATTAGCTTGCAGAATCTCCTTTGGACACCAGTGATCCAGCCAAAAATGTACCTATCCTTTACCAAGATCCGATAGGAAAAGATCTTCAGCCATGCGTTTGACTTTCAGCATCTGGATCCAAATCCTGGAATCACCCATTTTCCTTTTTATCAGATTTGGATGGTTCTCTCTACAATATTTCCCCATCTTGAATTTGGCCCATAGTGAATCTTGTTACCTGAATTTAGTCCACTTATAGAGATTAACTTGTTGTAGTTGTTGCAAACCTTTGAAGCCAATACCCCCAACAATAGTGGGTTCGGCAATCTTTTACCAACTAGCCCAGTGAATTTGTTGTCTTTGCCCAGACCACAAGAACCTATTGAATAGCCTTTCCCTCTGTAGTTGAGTGCTCTTCTTCATGATGGTGATTTGTAGGATGTAAGATGGAAAGTGGCGAGGATGCTCTTGAGTAAGGTAATTCTTCTTCCACTAGAAAGAAAGGAGTGGGTCCATCTTGATAATTGATCAGCTAGTTTCTCTAGAACCTCTTCAAATTGAATCTGTTTTGTTCTTCCTTTGATGAGTAGAACCCCCAAGTATTTAAGTAGAATCACTGCTTCAAAAAATTTGGTATAGTCAAGGATCCAGTTCTTAATGCTAGGGGAGATTTTCCTACATAAAATCAAATTACATTTGCCAGTATTGAACAACATTCCAAAATGCTGTTGGAATAATTTCAGACACTTTAAAACTTTTTCACTGCATTTTTATTAGCTATAGAGAAAACCATTATGTCATCAACATAAACCAAGTGTGATATATCAAGATTGGATTTGTGGTGATACCTGGAATAGGAAGTGGAGAACAGGCATCTGTCAAGCATTCTGTATAGGTAGAATAAAGCCAATATGAAGATGGTGGCGGAAAGAGGATCCCCTTACTGTATTCCTCTTGTGGCTAATAAAATGGCCCCAAGATTGGCCATTAATAAGAATTGAATGAGCATTGTGAGTGAGTCATATGAAAATTAGATCACAAAAATCTATTTTGAATCCCTTGGCAGTTAGGATTTCTAATAAGAAATCCCAGCGTATAGTGTCATATGCTTTCATGATATCCAACTTGTATATCAGGTTGCCTCCTCTACAAGTCTTCTCTAAGTCTATTAGAAGTTCTTGAGCCAAAAGAACATTGTCTGCAATGGATCTGCCCTTGACAAAAGCTGTCTAGTTGGGGCTGATGAGCTTCTCAAGATGTGGTTGGAGTGTCAGCACTATTTTTGGTTGGAGGAGTTGCTNTCCCAAAGGATAAACACAAAACTTGAGGATGAGGCTCGATCAAATAAACTAAGGAATATATGACATCCGTTTTGCCTACGAAACTTTTGTATTTGTCGACAAGTTCCCCTATTTAATATAAAGAATTAAATAGGATTTATATTAAGCTGGGTTCGGACATGTTTCCTATAAGGGCAAGCCCCTATAGTTAATTACATCTTAAATGACAAAAGTCACTTAAGAAGACTCTCGATAAAAATCAAGAAAAATTATCTTCAAGGAATTTCAAAGAGTAGGACGGTTCGAGAAAAGCTTCCTATAAGGGCAAGCCCCTATAGTTAATTACATCTTAAATGACCAAATGGTTCGGACATGCTTCCTATAAGGGCAAGCCCCTATAGTTAATTACATATTAAATGACCAAAGTACCTAAGAAGACTCTCGATAAAAATCAGGAAATATTATCTTCAAGGAATTTCAAAGGGTAGGCTGGGTTCGGACATGCTTCCTATAAGGGCAAGTCCTATAGTTAATTACATCTTAAATGACCAAAGTCACTTAAGAAGACTCTCGATAAAAGTCAAGAAAGTAGTTAATTACATCTTAAATGACCAAAGTCACCTAAGAAGACTCTCGATAAAAATCATGAAATATTCTTAAATGACCAAAGCCACCTAAGAAGACTCTCGATAAAAATCAAGAAAAATTATCTTCAAAGAATTTCAAAGGGTAGGACTCTTCAACGCTTTTAAATGACCAAAGTCACCTAAGAAGACTCTCGATAAAAATCAGGAAATATTATCTTCAAAGAATAGCTGGGTTTGGACATGCTTCTTATAAGGGCAAGCCCCTATAGTTAATTACATCTTAAATGACTAAAGTCACTTAAGAAGACTCTCGATAAAAATCAAGAAAAATTATCTTCAAGGAATTTCAAAGAGTAGGACAAGTCACTTAAGAAGACTCTCGATAAAAATCAAGAAATATTATCTTCAAGGAATTTCAAAGGTTGGACATGCTTCCTATAAGGGCAAGCCACTATAGAACATGCTTCCTATAAGGGCAAGCCCCTATAGTTAATTACATCTTAAATGACCAAAGTCACCGAAATACTCTCGATAAAAATCAGGAAATATTATCTTCAAGGAGTTTCAAAGGGTAGGACTTTTCAATTAGATCAGACAAAGAGCGTGAAAGGGGATTGGTTCAAATTTGGAACATTTTATTGTAGAATCCAAAGGAAGAAGAACTAAGGTGAAAGGGGATTGGTTCAAATTTGGAACATTTTATTGTAGAATCCAAAGGAAGAAGGACTAGAGAAAATCAAGAAATATTATCTTCAAGGAATTTCAAAGGGTAGGAATCTTCAACGAAATCGGACGTAGAGGTGTGGGAAAAATTATCTTCAAGGAATTTCAAAGGGTAGGACTCTTCAACGAAATTGGACGTAGAGGTTGAATGGGGATTGGTTCAAATTTGGAACATTTTGTTGTAGAGTCCAAAGGAGGAAGAACTAGGGGATATCATAGATCCAAGGAGAACCTCGGTGACTTCTCAAGCTATCCTAATGTTTGGCTTCTATTTTGAGGAGAAATATTTAGGTGTTTCATTCTGCCAATTTTATTAGTTTGGACTTACATTCGTGTGAAACGATCACACAAATAGCCTGGAAGATATGAGGATTTAGGTCGTGACAAATGACAACCTTGGAATCCTAAGACGAGTTAGGGCTTATATTATATAGCAGGGCTGTACAAAGGCCTAAAGATAAGGTGAGGATTTACGTTGCATAAGCAAGCAACCTCGAAGTCCTATGGCTTTGTTCTTTATATCTAAGGAAGGAAGATTGGTTTAGTTGGGGAAGACAGGTTTTGCTGTTGAAGATGGTCATGTTGCCCACCATGCTAGCTCCAAGCTCCTTGCTGCGACGAGTTTGAGTTTTCTAGTGTACATGATGTCAAATCAGGTGGCCCTATGGTTGAAGTTCTTTAAATTTTATGGGGGCATGTTAAATTTGATTAGAGTGACACCGGTTAGGATCCTACGGTTTCCTCATTCCGGCACCACAATTTTCTATTAAATTCACTTAGTCCAAATGAATTTACTAAACTCAACTTAATAAGTTCCATAATTTCATTTAGACTGTGGGAAACCTCGTTAGCAACCGTAGGTTACCTCCTCTGAAGAATTCCCGATCATCCAATAGAGATGTCTTAATTTAGTTGAAATTGTAGTTTCATGTGATGTTTGTGATTAAATTTTGAGTTGTTTTATACTTTGAATATTGTGGGGGTGAATTTTATCTTGGTTGATTTTAATTTTAGTTTTGGTTTTGGTTTTATGGCTATCCTGATAGTTTTAGTTTTCATGCAGGGTGGCACCTTTGTTTAGCATGCAAATTTGCAGGTATAAAAGTATAGTATGAAAGTACAAGAAAGACAACACTTTTGCAGGTATAAAAGTACAGTATGAAAGTACAAGAAAGACAATGCTGAAAACTGTAAAAGCATACCTGACGAATCTTCTCGTTCCATCACCTGAAACTCAAAAAGCATGTTAAGGCAGTTTATATGAAACGTGGAGGTAAAATTTTGATGACCTATCTAACCCTAGGTCATATTTTGGTGGGTCCTTAGGAGTTTAATTAAGGATGATGTTGCTAAGCAAAATATATTAAGTTTAGTAGATTTCCGAGGTATCCAACAGATCTAGAGAAAGCAGCAGGTCTGTGCTACTCTCTCGCTGCCTGGTGGAAAATCCTGAGTTCTTTTAAACCTATTATGTTTGCTTAATAATTCATCCTGTAAATACCCTTAGTGCTCAGTGAGCATTGATGTCTCAATTATCCCGAAGAATAGGGTAATTATCATATGTAATTTAATTTTGAAATTTATGTGCGTGAAGACCCTTAAGGGGACAAGCGAGTGTTATTGGAACACTTAACCAAATTTTTGTCCTAATTAGGCTTGTAGTGATTGAAAGGCGTTCTAATTTTCAATGATGTTTACTTTTCTAATCCTTATTTAAATGAAACTTGAATTAGCATAAGTCACTTCTAAGCCCTTAAGACCTAGGTGAGTGTCTTAGTTTTAAAAAGGTTAAGCTTTAGGTGGTCACGATTCATGATTTGAATTTTATTTGAAAATCAAAATAGAGGTATTAAATTGTTTAATTATTGACTTCAAAATTCATACCCCTAAGTCTTGGGTTCATTTATTTTAATAAACTTCCAAATTTTAATAATTTTGAAATTTATTAACTAATCTTTTCAATTAAGAAAGTGAGGTTGGTTTCTACCAATTAACCCCTTTTGTTTCAAACATCCAAATAAATTGATTAAGATCATAGGTTGCCCATTTTCCTCCTTGAATTAAGCCTAAATACCAATTAAGGCTAAATTTCCAAAATTACACATTTGCCCTTAAGGCTCTAACACTTCATAATTTGTTAAATTCAATTCAAATGACTTTGAAATTTTTATCCTGCCTCATTCATAGGTCAATTAAGACATTAGAGGAAAAAAATGTGATTTTTCAAAATTTAATTTAATTTATATAATTATTTTCATGCAAAAATAGGATTCTTAAATGTGATTTTTCAAAATTTAATTTAATTTATATAATTATTTTAATGCAAGAATAGGATTTGAACTTTGAAATTTTTATCCTACCTCATTCATGGGTCAATTAAGACATCAGAGGAGAAAATGTGATTTCTCAATGAAATTTTTATCCTACCTCATTCATGGGTTAATTGAGACATCAGAGGAGAAAATGTAATGACTTTGAAGTTTTTATCCTACCTCATTCATGGGTCAATTAAAACATCAGAGGAGAAAATGTGATTTTTACAGATTTTAATTTAATTTATATAATTATTTTCATGCAAAAATAGGATTTTTCAAAGAAAATTCCTAACTTGACCAAGGTAATTGCTAGTCTCTTGAAAATTTACCGGAGGTAGATCATTAACAAGAGAAGCCTTTGGACCAAATTTCATGATTTTTTTAATTTTATTTGAATTTTAGGAATTATTTTAAGGTCTGGGCATTTATTAAATATAAAAAATTTTAAATGGGGAAAATTAAGTTTTATATTTTTGAAAA
This sequence comes from Phalaenopsis hybrid cultivar, assembly GCA_002079205.1. Lineage (NCBI taxonomy): Eukaryota > Viridiplantae > Streptophyta > Magnoliopsida > Asparagales > Orchidaceae > Phalaenopsis > Phalaenopsis hybrid cultivar. The sequence goes on along the minus strand of JXCR01144206.1, from coordinate 18,845 downwards.
ATCTTCCTAAGGTCAGAGAACTCAAAAGAGGAAATTTTATATTTTGTTTGAGTTTTATTTGATTTTTTGGAATTATTCTTAGTGAAAACCCATTTTTAGCCTTTAAAAATTATTTTTAAGCTTTGAAATTCAGGTTCTTTATTTAGAAAATTAGGAAAAATATTCTAATTATTCCTAAGTACTTAGAAAATAATTTAGAACATTTCCATGAATTTTATTATCTTTGTGATTTTTATGGATTTTTAATTATTTAAATATTTAAAATAGGTTAAAAATGAAGTTTTTATTTTAAATACCATTTTATTTTTGGAAAATACCCCTGATTACAGAGAACTCAAAAAAAAAAAGTTTTTATAAATTTTTGAGATATATTTTGATTTTTAAAAATCATTTAAGTGCCAAAAATGTTGTTTATCTTTAAAAATCAACTTAAGTTACCAAATGAACTCAAAATACTTTGGAATTTTTATGGTGAGTTCTATGGATCCTAAACATTAGCAGAGATTAAAAATCAAATCATTTTGTTGTTTGTACTTTTCAAAATTAATTATCTTAGTGATTTAGGGTTTGTAAAGATTAGGTGTATTTTGAATGACTTGATTCATGAGAAATTTTTCTAAAGGCTCTGTGGTCATCATAAACCTTCCAAAATTTTCTTGAAATTGTCTAAGCAACATGCTAATTTCCATGATTATTTTAAGCAAATAATGTACATAAACTTGAATAAACTTGAAAAATATGATTCTCTATCTAGGGACCTCCTCCGACTTTGGAAAAATCAGGGAATGTTCCCTAAGACAGAGGCAACAACATCTTAAAATTTCAAGCCATGGTGATATCACTATATGCATGAGAATCAAAACATCCAAATCAGTATTTAATTAATTAAAAATAAAATATGCATCACATGGACTTAAAATTATTTTCACAATGTTCTCCTTTGTTCACTGAGCAATAAAGTATTTTTATTTTATTTTTGTGATTTTTTTACACCAAGATATGAATTTTTAAAGCTAGGGATCATTTTCTGATTTTTTTTAAATCTCTATTTATCTGTTTAAATGCACAGCGCCACATCAAACTACAACGGCTCCGAAGCTCCACGTGGCACGCTCCCATTTGACGCTGCCGTCCACCTCAGAGCTGACTCAGCCCGCAGTTTATGTTTCGAAGCGCTGTCCGGCTTGATCACGACCGTCCATCTGATACACGCGCGATCGGACGGCTTCCCGTTATTGTCCCCGATAGCCTAGCCCGAGAATCATCCATCTTCTAGCCTTAAGATCTCTCTCAACCAAATTGGATGAAATTTTTTTGAAAACATTGGTCTAGACTACAGGAACGCGTCCATAAGGTTATGATGCCATCAATTTAACTCTAAGAAAATTGATAATCAAAAGAGTCTCGGGAGGGGGAGAGATTCTATACCTTTGCTCTGAGAAGTGAAGCTTCGATTAGAGAGTCTTGACACATTTTTTGTGATCCAAAGAGGCTAGGGATTGAGTATCTGGTCTTGGTGTAAGGCCTAGGTATGATTTCGACACGGCCGGATTTGGGTGTTGGTCTAGAGCTATGGTAGAGGCTCTGTGAGAGGGGAATTTGATGGGGCTTAAGCTTCTTTCACTATTGTGAAGGTGTGGGTGAAGTTAATTTGAGTTTGGTGGACTGTGGAGATGTATTGGGCTTTGTCTTGATTTCTGGCAAGATTTTGAGCTCAAAATTGAACTCCGACAGTGGAAATTGGTGAGGGAAAACAATTAAAATGCACTGAGGGGATCTAAGGGAAGCTCTGTGGTCACTTTGGAGAGGTCTCTCTAAGAAATTTTCATCACCACCTCCCATGGCCGTGGGAGGTGCTTTTTATGAAAATGGCTAAAAGGTGGCTGTCATGGCCAATTAGGGGGTGCATTGTGCTGCTTAGGTGGAGGGCAGAGGAGCTCTACAATTTAATTTGGCTGAGCTGGCCTCTAGGTTTGATTTGGGTGAAGTTTCATGGGGGTGACTCTCGGTTTTGAGCTTCTCCGGGGACTAGGCCAGCCGACCATGGCAGGGAGAGGTGGCTAAGTTCTCAGGGCATCCAAAGGAATCTATCAAAGCAATTTAATGCAATGGGGTTTAGTTTTTGTAAGGGTCTCTTAAGCATGTCTATTTTTGGAAATAAGATCCCTTAATTTGTGGGACTTTTGGTCCATGGCTCATCTAGCTTGGTTTAGATGGGCTTTGGCTCAGTCTTAGGGTCTAACCAATGGCTGAGGTGGAGTTAATTTGTTTGCTTTAAGGTGGTTTGGTCATGTTTAATGCATGGCTTCAATGTGGGTTGAAGTGATCAAAGCTTGGGTTTGGGCTAAGTTAGCCATGTAAATTGACCCCATTGATTGATCAAAATTATGTAGATGATTGTTATAAAGTTTTTGGTGAAGGGTTGAAGTGATTTTGAGTTCAATTGGTAGGTCAATTTGAGGGATTTTTGAAATTAGGCAAATTTGGGCATATTAGGCTAGGCATGGGTATAGGTTGGGCTAGCCTTGGGCTAAGTCCAAATTTAATGGTTCAAATGATCAAGGGAGATGTTTCAAAGATTTTTAATGAAGGGATGAAGTGGAAACTTTGGGGTTAAGGCCCTCAATTTGGTGAGATTTTGAGACATGGTCAATTTGGAATAAATTTGGGCTTTTTGGACTTAAGTTGAAATAAAATGAAATTGAGGCCTCACCAAGGCCAATTGAAGGTCAAGTTTGATGTATGGTGACGTTATGAAGGTTTTTCAACACAAATTGTGGCCAATTGAGTGGGCTATGGGTTAAATTTGGTGGAACCAAGCATGAGGCCAAAATTGGGGTTTTGATCTAAATCAAAATTGAGTTCAAATGATGGACTAATTGAGCTTGTATTTGGTCTAGATTGGTCACATCAAGAGTGTGTTTGAGTTTAGAACTGAAATTGGGGTAAATTGAGACCAATTTGATAGACATTTAGAGTGATTTGGGGAAAATGTGGGCCTTTAAAGATCAATTTGGGGGTTTTGATCAAAGAGGGTTAAATTGGCCAAATTGGGTCATGTGGTAGTTGAGAAAAATGAAATTAAGAATATTTAAGAGGTTTTGGGATTTATTGAATTTTTTTTTGGAATTTTTGGAATTTTAGGGTAAGAAGGGGTATTTTGGTAATTTGGCCAATTTTGGTGATTTTGGCTAGTTTGAGTATTTTGAAAGGTTTTGAAATGATTTTTGAACCAAGTTGGGTATTTTGGGTAGATTTGGAAATTTTGGCCAAATTTGGGGTTCTAAAGGAATCTAGGTAATTTGGGGGAATTTTGGGGCAAAAGAATAGGTTGGGTATCTCGGTAGAGTTAGAGTGCCAACCACCATCAATAAGCCATGGACCAATGGAAACCCTATTTTGGGTCCTCTATGTAGTGGTCTTAGCCAAACCCTAGCATAGGGCTAGTGGGTTTAGGAGACCACCTACATGAGTCTCCCAAAAGTATCAAGGGACCAGAATCTAGCAATTCTGGGTTTAAGGTAGTGAGTGATTGCGAGTGTAAGTATGTACCTTAAGCCCTAGACCAACACCTAGGGTCAACCCTAAGGTCTAGCAGTCCTAAGGGCGACTTACCTTGAGTTCCTCCATAGTGACCCCACACCTACTAAGCGATAGAGGTTATGACTAATATATAGAACTTCAAGTTGAGTAAAAAGGAGTGTAGAATTTCTAATGGTGAGGGTTCCTTGTCTAGTTTTCTAAGAATAGATAATAGGAAAGTCTTATGGCTAGACCTTAAGCTACTAAAGAGTAAAAACTAAACCTCAACCAAAAGTGAGGTCAACATGGAGTCATGCCACTATTATCTTGCTGATGACCTTGTGTAGCACAGAGATTAAGTTGATAGGTCTATAATGATTCCAATTGCTTTTATCAGTTTGTTTAGGTATTAAAACCATACAGGAAGTATAAAAATACTGTGGTAGATTTTTTCCTTGGAAGAAACTTTCTAAGCCTTTTATCATGTCAGTCTTGATTATACCCCAAGCTTTCTTATAAAATTCAGCAGTAAACCCATCAAGCCCTGCTATCTTAGAACTATTGATTGACTGAACAACCTGCCAGATTTCATGCTTGATAGAAGTATCGGTCAAAGAAAGGTTTTCAGTGTAAGAGAGCTCTTCTTTGAACATATTGGAGTCAATAGGGGTTTTTTCAGCTTATGGTTGAGTCAATAGCTGTTGGAAGAAAGTCACAACATTCTCAGCTATAGCCTCATTGTCATGGATCCAGTGTCCTTCAGAATTTTGTATGTCATGAATAATATTGCACCTCCTTTTGTATTTTATATAAGAATGATAGAACTTCGTGTTTCCATCACCATCTTTGAATTTTGAGATAGCAGCTTTCTGACAAAGAAAAGAGTTCTGTCAGTCAATGGCAGTAAGCAGCCTCTTTTGAGCAACAATCAGTGAACTTCCTCCTCATCCTAGTTTAGCACAGCTAATTTAAGGTCTTTTCCTCCTTTTCAGCATTCTCCGCAGCCAAAAAAACATTTCCAAAAGAATCTAACCCCATGTTGTGAGAGCTTTACTCATTTTGAGATGAAGGAGCCATAATTTGGTTAAAGGATCTTCATGATAAATGCCACCCCAATTTGAAGCCACCTAGTCAGTGAAAGTGGGGTGCTCAGACCAAAGGTTAATGTATCTGAAAGGAGGAGGACTGTGAGGTGAAGGAGGGGGAGCATGTAAGAAGTGGTTTGTGGTTTGAGCCAGCCATGATCAAGTGTGTAACAGAAGTGTGAAGGAATTTTTGGAGCCACATATCATTAACCAAAACTTTATCCAGTCTTTCCCAAATTTTACCTCTCCTCCAAGTGAAAGAAGGGCCTGTGAAGCCCGTATCAAAAAGGCCAACTATCTGGATTTTATCACAAAAGGAAGTGATCTTGGAGAAGTTAGGAGGTCTTCCCCCAATCTTCTCAGCTGTGGAAGCAAGACAGTTGAAATCATCTCCCACCAACCAGTTGGCAGACATGTTAAAATCTATTGAATGTAAGACAAACCAAAGTTCATCTATAGAAGCCTTGTTACATCCAGCATAGATAAAGGTCACAAATCCAGAGTTACCATTCATAGTAAAGGATAAATGTACCATTTGAGGGAGATCTAGCAAAACAAATCATAAAATTTCTTTCCTACAAAAGTCTCAAATCTTATTGTTAATGTTAGTAAAATGGGAAAACCCAAAAAATCTGCTGATTAATTTTTGGGGATGTTTATGAACCATAGGTTCCAAAATTGAGATGCACCAAAGTTTATGTTTTTTTTTAAGATGAAGCAACCTTTTGAAAGATAGGGGATGAGCAATACCCCTAATGCTCCAACAAAGAAACTTAACCATGGGGAGAGGGTTGGGATCTAGATCTCCCCTTCTCTTTCCTGGTTCTAGAAGAGGAGCCATTTCTTGAGGGGTTGATAATAACATTTGATGGGCCTTCCTACAGCCTTTTTAATTTTGAGTTGAACTTCCTTTTCCTTTTGGCTTTTTGGGTTTGCCACTCTTGATTCAGATCCTTGTTCATCTTCAGCAGGGCCCTAGGTGGGGGAGCCACTGGTAGCAAAGAGAGAAGAGGAGGGAAAGGGGTAGCCACCATAGAGTTTTGTTCAGGAGGAGTGTTGATGAACTTGGGGATCTCAGGGAGTAGTTTTTGGGTTACATCAGGCTGATATGCCACTTTAGCTAAATCAGAAGGGGTGGAATTGAAAATTTCTGGTTGTACCCTGAGAGTACAGGGTTGTATCATCACTTAGCAAGAGTCCACTGCAACATTATTCTCAGTAATCACATTGTCAACAGTAGCTGGGGCTAAGTTATCTTGGCTAGGACCTTTGGATTTCTTTTTTAAAGTTGGGTGAAGCCAGTAGAATCAGTCTTGAGAGTGGACAAACATTATGCAGGGCAGTAGTATGGCTTCTGCTTCATGACATTCTTCTGCCAATGCCCCTCTTCTTTAGTTCCTAGCCAGATCTCTTCTACCTCAGGTAGAGTGATATCCCTTTCCACTAAGATCCTATCCACTGATGGCCTAGATAGATTATAAGTAGAGAAATCCATCTTTAGTGGCCTTCCTAAAGTAGACCAATATTAAATTGAACTTTGTATTAAAGAAATGCAAAGGCAGGCCTCGTAGTTTGAACCAAATAGGCACAATTTGGGGCTCCTTGCTAGGGTCAAAGTTGGGAGTCCATTTAAGGATCTTCCAAGTAACTCCTTCCATAATAACTATTTTTTTAGCAAACAGTCAAGCATAGTCTTCTTCCAAAGCTAGTTTAATCAAAATGTTGCGACCATCAACTAGCCCCACCCTCCAAGCACTTGAGAGTGGGAAACCTTCAAAGTATTGTCATCAGCCTGACATTCTCAGTCTTTACTCTAGGTGACCCAACATTACAATCTCTTTAAAAACTAGTCTTTAACCATCAAAATATGATTTCAATCTATGCCCATTCACTTTAAATATCTTTTCAGTCTTGGGAACTTCAATATTAACAACTCCATATGGATATACTTTTATAGTTGTGAATGGCCTGTCCACTTAGACTTCAGTTTTCCAAAAAATAATTTCAATCTTAAATTATATAATAAAACTTCCTGTCCAGACTCAAATTCATTTTTATATTATCTTTTGATCATGTCATTCTTTCATTTTCTCATTATATATCCTAGCATTATCATAAGATTTAATCATAATCTCTTCAAGCTCATTCAGTTGCAATAATCTTTTCTCACCAGCATCTTTACAATTAAAATTAAAATCATTAATTACCCAATAAGCTTTATGCTCCTAATCTACTACTAAGTGACAAGTCTTCCCAAAAATTCATCTATATAGGGATAATCCTATAGGTCTCTTATAAGCTGTCCTATAAACTCATAATGTAGTATCTAATCAAGCTGGCCAATCCATTTTATTTGTATTCACATATTTTTTCAAAATTCTTTTAATTTCACGATTAGATACTTCTGCTAGACCACTAGTCTGGGGATGATAAGAAGTTGCAATCCTACGTATAATATTATATTTTTCCACGAATGTTTTTCAATTTGTTTGTTCCGAAAGTGGAATCCTCCATCAGCAATGATTATTCTTGGCATTCCCTATCTTGTAAAAATATTTTTGATTAAAAATTTTGAAACACTCAGAGGATCACATCAANGTTGTAAGCAAATTCGGCTTGGGATAGTATCAAGTTCCACCGGTTAATATTTTTTCCATACAAAACACCTCATAAGGTTCCTTAGACTCTTGTTCACCACCTCTGTCTGATCATCTATGGATGAGTTACTAAGTTGAATTGAAACTTAGTGCCAGGCTTCCCCCGTAGGGTCCTCCAGAAGTGATTTGGAGCATCACTTGTTTTTGGATACATCCCTAGCAAGGGAGAAGGACACCAAAAATTGGAGCAAAAATTGAATCCTAATCAAAGAAAACAACATATATATATATATATATATATATATATATAATATCAACATATCTAAATAGAGTAGGCCAATAAAATCCAGATTTTAAAATTTTATCAATAGTTTTATCAATCCCAAAATGACCTCCAAATTCAGAATCATGACTTTTTTGAATAATTTCTTCAATTTCTTTATAAGGCAAACATCTCCTCATAACTAAATCTTTGCATTGTTTGTAGAAATATGGGTCGTCCCAAAAGTAAAATTTTGAATCGTGAATAAAATTTTTCTCTTGTTATTTTGTCAACCCATATGGTAAAATACCACTAACAATGTAGTTTACAATATCTGCATACCTTGGTATTTCTCATCCTTTAATAGCATAAAGTTGTTCATCAGGAAAAGTTTCATTAATTTATTTTTCAAGGTCAAATGTTTCTTTCTATTCTAGTCTAGATAAATGATCAGCAATTTGATTATCAGATCCTTTCTTATGGACTACCAAAAAATCAATTTCTTGCCAGAAAATTACCCTTCTAATTAATCTTGGTTTCACATCTTTCTTTTGTATCAAATATTTTATAACCAAGTGGTTTGTATGCACAACACATTTAGCTCAAATTAGATATGATCAAAACTTATCAAAAGCATAAACAACGGCTAATAACTCTCTTTCAACAGTGATATAATTAATTTAAGTATCATTGAGAGTTTTACTAGCATAGTATATAACTTTAAATTTTTTTTTATATCTTTATCTTAAAATAGCTTAAACTGCATAATCACTAACATCATACATTATTTTGAACTCTTTCTCTCAATCACGTTAAACAATTACAGGAGTAGTGATCAATTTCTCTTTCAATGTTTCAAAGGCATTAAGGCTCTCTTGATCGAAACCAAATTTTGCTTCTTTTTTCAAAAGTTGGCATGAAGGCTTTGTAATTTTTCAAAAATCTTTAATATATTACCTACAAAAACCAGCATGCCCTAAAAAACTCCTAACTCCTCTTATAGTAGCAGGCAAAAGTAGGTTAGATATAATATGAATTTTTGTCAAATCCTGAAATTTTATGCCCAAGCACAATTCCTTATGCAACCATGAATTGACATTTTTTTCAAATTTAATACTAGATTCATCTTTTCACATCGTTATAGAACTTTCTCTAAATGATTTAGACATATTTCAAATGAAGTTCCAATTAAATCACTTAAACACAGAAAAGACATCCATAAAGACTTCTATCCCTTTTTCAATTAAATCACTTAAAACTGATATCATACATCTTTGAAATGTCAGAGGCGCGTTACATAAACCAAATGAAATTCATTGGAAAGTAAAAGTACCATAAGGACTAGTAAACGTTGTCTTCTCTTGATCCTCTGAAGCAATTGGTATTTAATGATAGCCGATATATCCAACAAAAAAGAAAAAAATATATGTGCCCAGCTAGCCTATCCAACATCTGGTCCAAAAACAGTAAGGGAAAGTGATCTTTCTTGGTGGCTGAATTTAATTTTCGATAATCTATGCACATTCGCCATCCAGTGACTTGTCTTATTGGCATTAATTCATTATTCTTATCTATCACTATATTTACACCTCCTTTTTTAGGAACACAGTGAATTGGACTCACCCATTCACTGTCAAAAATAGGATATATTATTCACGCATCTAACCATTTTAAAATCTCTTTTTTAACCACTTCTTTTATCATCTGATCATCAGATTTAATCTCCTTTGAGGATTAGCTTTTGGTTCTTGATGTTCTTCAAAAAAAATTTTGTGCATACAAATTGAAGGACTGATTCCTTTAATATCAGCTAATGTCCATCCAAAGGCTTTCTTATATCTTCTTAAAGTTTCTAATACCTTTTGTTCTTGAGCTTCATTTAATTCTTAGGATATGATAACAGCTAATGTGGAAAAGGCATATTTTAAATGCGTAGGAAGAGTTTTCATTTCTAGTTTAGGACGTTTCTCAATCGATGAAATCAAATTTTTATTATCATTCATGGGATCTAACAATTCAAATTATTCCCTAAAAAAATTTATTTCTTCATTACTCGCTTCCATAAATTCATCTTGAATTATATCCTCATCCTCATACTCTAAATATTCTTCTTCAATTTTCTTTTCAAATGTATTTATGAAATAATCATTGCTTAAAATATCATTAATTTCCATTCTAAAACATTCATCCTCTCTTCCTTTTCGAGGTTAGGTCAGGTTATCCCAGTGGTTTTGGTTGATTTTTTATTAGCCCAAGTTTAGTTGAGCTAATCCAAGAGTTTAAAGTTGACCCAAGTTAGGTTGGTTTAACCTAGGGGTTTAGTTATATTGGGTTACTCTGAGTTAGGTCAGCTTGACCCAATAATTTACTTGAATTGGATTAACTAAAGTTAGGTCAACTTGATGTCGTGGTTCCGATGAGTTGCTTAACCCGACTTCAATCGGGGTGACCTGATGTTTTAGTTGAAATGGGTTAACCCAAGTTAGCTCTGCTTGACCTGATGGTTGAGTTGAATTGAGTTAATCTGAGTTAGATTGAGTTGACTAGGTGGTTTAGTTGATTTGGGTTAACCCATGTGAGGCTGGGTTGACCCAATGACTTAACTGATTTGGGTTAACTTGAGTTAGGTCAGGCTAACCAGATGGTTCACTTAATTTAGTTTAACTTGAGTTAGGTTAAGTTGATGAGGTGATTCAATTTATTTTTGTTTACCCAAATTTTGCGCGGTTGACCTGATGATTCAACTGATTTGGATTAACACGAGTTATGTCGGGTTGACCCCGATGTTTCAGTTGATTGGGGTTAACAAAAGTTAGGCTGGGTTGATTTGATGATTTAATTGCCTTGGGTTAACCCAAGTTAGGTTGGGTTGACCCAATGGTTTAGTTGATTTGGTTAACTTGACTTAGGTCGGGTTGACATAGTGGTTATGTTGATTTTGATTAACCTTAGTTTGGTAAGTTTGACCCGATGATTCAATTAATCTGGGTTAGCCTATGTTAAATCACGTTGACTCGGTGGTTCAGTTGATTTGGGTTAACGCGAGTTAGGCCGGGTTGACCTAATGATTCAGCTGCTTTGAGTTAACCCTAGTTAACTTAGGTTGACCCAATGGCTCAGTTAATTTGGGTTAACCCAAGCTAGGTCAGGTTAAACATATGGTACATTTGATTTGGGTTAACTCGAGTTAGGTCAGGTTGACCCAATGATTTAGTTGATTTGGGTTAACTGGAGTTAGGTCGAGTTGATCCAATTGTTCCATTGAATTGAGTTAACTCTGGTTAGGTTGGGTTGAATAATTGATTCAGTTAATTTGGGTTAATCTGAGTTCGGTCAGTTGACCCCAGGGGTTTATTTAATTTCACTAAGTCTAGATTAGACTAGACCAAGTAGAGCTTCAGTTTAGTTAGGTCTATGTGAGACTTGGGTCAAGTTTAGTTAGTCCTTCTAGGATTCAGTTTGGAATAAGTTTACTTTGGATTATACTTAGGTTTTAGGTTCAATTTAAATTGAATCTAAAAGTTGGCTAAGTCTAATTTAGGTTAAACTTTAGGGTTTAGGTTCAGTGTAATTTGAACCTAAAATGTTGGCTAAGCCTAATGTAAGTTAGACTTGGGGTTTAAGTTCAATGTAGGTTGAACCTAAATTGTTGACTAAATCTAATGTAGGTTAGAATTAGGGTTTAGGTTCAATGTAGGTTGAGCCTTAAAGGATGACTAAGTCTAATGAAAGTTAGACTTAGGGTTTTAGTTTCAATGTAGGTTGAATAAAAAAATGTTAACTGAGTCTAATGTAGGTTAGACTTAGGGTTTAGGTTCAATTCAAGTTCAACCTAAAATGTTGACTAAGACTAATATAGGCTAGACTTAGGGTTTAAGTTCAATGTAGGTTGAACCTAAAATGTTGAATAAGTCTAATGTGAATTAGGCGTAAGGTTTATGTTAAATTTAAGTTGAACCTATAAGGATAGCTAAGTCTAATGTAAGTTAAATTTAGGATTTCAGGTTTAATGTAGGCTGAACTTAATATCCTTGAAATTTTATATTTTTTTGGGTTAATATTTAATTTTTGGAGGTTTTGATTATGGAGGCTCCATGTTGGAGGAGAGAGAATTTCCATTACATGAGGACATTTGAGGGAGTTGGGGGTGTGCTTGTTGAGCTCAGGAGAGATTTACCTTGACCTAAGCATGAAAAGATTTGGGTAAAGTGAACTTTGATGCCAAGTGTAAGAGGGGTGGCTAGGTGTAATTCATCTTTATACTTTCCCCCCTTTTTTAATTTTATTTAAAATTATTTAAATATTTTTTGTGTCACCCATATACCCTGATGGGGATGGCTTAAGAGGGATGGGTCATAGGCTTAAGGTTTGAGCTAGATCCCATTCTGGATTATTTGGGTCTTATTATTTGGTTTAACCTATCATGGTGATGCTAATCCAATAACTTATATCCTAATGGGTTATTATAAATGACCTAAATAAATTATTAGGTGAATTAAAAGGGTTGACCCCATAATGTCAATTTTGACCCCATAGGGAGTTTAGTGTTTTAACATCCTTGGGTGGGGTTTAATTAGTTTAGATTTAGCCCAAAGACTAGGCCTAAATTAAATTTAGTACTCCTCTTACTTAATTAACTAGTTAATTAATCAAGTGAATTAAGGGGAATGACCCAATGGTACCATTTTTGTTTATCACATGGAGTGGTGTGATAAAAAAGTTGAGTTATGCGAAATTGGATAGGGAGGTGGTTAATTGGTCAAGCTCTGACTAAAATCAAGGTTGAACCATTCGATTTGACTATCTTATGGTGATACCAAAGTTTGTTTCAAATGAGTGTATTTGGGTTTAGGTTTGATATTTAGGGTTTAGTAAGGTTAGGGAGGCCCCTACTAAGGCCAGTGATCAATTTTTATAGACTCCTCTCCCATGGAGGTTTTTTTTTGTGGTCAAATTATTTCCTAGGGTCTACTGGCAAGTTCCTAGGTTTTACATTGATTTGGGTGATCTAGGGCATACAAACAACTCCCTAGGGTTTCAAATTGATCTGGGGCATGTCTAGCCCCAGGTAGTCAATTTAGGTTCACTTGAGGCTTGTCTAACCTCTGGTGGTTAATTTAGATTCTCACCTGATCAAAACCCTAAACCCACTCAACCTGAGGACTTGAGCTTGCACTAGTAAGCTCCAAGAAGGCAGTTTAGGGTCATGTATAAGTGGGTGTGATGTGTCCTGACAATATTGTGGTCAACAAACAGACCCTCAATATGTGTGGTGTACCATATAAGTATGATGTAAATATTGTTGTTGAGCAAGCCAGTCAGTCAAATTAAGGAACATAACATGTAAAAAATACTCTAGATAAAGGTCATGTATATGTTGAATGAGAAGTTAACAATGGAAAAAATTAATTGTATCAAAAATAAAAGATGTTTGATTCTATTCCTTTAACAAAAGGTATGTTAAAATATATAAATGATCACATCATAATGTCACAAGATGTTAATATTACATCCAGCATATTGTCCTATGAACATTAAACAACATCTAGAATTGTGCATGTCATACTGATCTATCAAGCTCCTCATCATGTAGTGATCTCTGTTACTACAAGACCTACGGTAGACACTCTGCACTCTGAGGTGCTACTAGAGGCAAGCTCCTTCAAGCACAGTTCAGGTGCTCGGGTACTCACAGGGTCACGGTAGCTCTAAAGGATGTAACCTTTACAGTTCTGACTCGTGTTGATAGTGAAGAGGGTACTTTTTCAAGGCACATTCTCTTGAGCGTGACTGTGATCCTTTGTCAGCTCACACTCAAAATGTAATATTTTGTGACATGTGCTTTATTTTCTTGTAGAATTAGCATAGAACGGAGAGGGAGAGGTAGAATTAGCATAGAGCAAAGTGGGAGAGGTATTCAAAATGAACCCCTAAATTTTTTGGGTCCTCGGATTTGTATGTTAGACTTGATTAATATAGCACATTTACTCATCAGAGAAATTGTGCAAAAGGGTCTTTCAAAGTCATGATGGTCAATATAGGGTAGAATACAATAACCCTCTTCATAGATGTTAATGATGCAGTTTTTGGGGATGTAGTTCAGAGGTAATATACTCCACGACACCAATCTCTTGATTATTTCAATTATACTTAAGGGCATCGGGTCTACTCAATCGTAACTAAAGTTGCTCGAGGGATTCATGTCTCTGTATACAGTGAAGTTATAACAACAACCATACTGTGTGGTATTCCTATCTTTTTCTCTCTTCCTTTTTCTAGGTTCCAAATAGGTTTTCTTTTCCAGGTACCTAGTTCTCCCTCTGTCACAAGCCTCAATTACATGTTCTACAATGATCTCTTGTTCGTCTTGGTTGAAATCTCAGGTGGACAATTGTACGCCCTCTAGTATGTTGATTTTATCTAATAAACTCTCTTAAGGTGTTGGATGAACTATTGCCTGATGATTTGTGTGCACTCCAGATCCTCCTCAGAGATGATCTATCTAGCAGTAGATTTTTTTGGTGCTTCGATGTCAATAACCTACATGGTGTATGGTTTTGGCACAAAGATGTGCCTCTCCCATTTATCCTCCTTACGATCTAATTTTTCTCCAATTATGGGGTATATTTCCTCAAAGGTATACTCTGGAATAGGAGAATCAATTTTTGTTAAATCTTCCTCCAAGGACTGTTGAAAAAGCTCATGTTCCTTCTTTTCTTAGGCTATCTTTAGCCATTTGTTTAGTTTTCATCATTGGGTATGAGTTAATTCTATCTTGATTTCAATTAGCCTTGCTAAAAAGGCATCACTAATCCCTTGAGCAGCATCAACTACATATAATTTTAGTCTTCCACTATGATAGTCGATCTTTGTTTTGTCTATTCCATCTAATGATTAATGGTGTGTTGTGTTTGAGCATGAAATTACAAGATAGGTTCTCTTCCTTCGGCCTCCTCATGACTGACAATGAAGAACAATGGCCCATTATATATTAATTCCATTTATGCTACATCGATGTCAAAATGGATCCTTATTCCTTTCTATACGCACCTGCGATCAAAGGCCACACACACACCACTATGAAAGGTGAAAACAAGCATGGGCTTTTACATTTTCCTTCAAAGTATACGGAAAATGTAAGTGTGTATGTCAAGTTTGTCATGACTATTTCTTATTTTTCTATGTTTTTGTTTGATTTTTAGTTTGCTTGTCAATTTTCAAGGTTTATTTTTCATTGTAACTAGGGGCTCATAGAAACCAATCCAATGTGTGAAAGAGAATTTTTTTTAAGCTAAGATTTCATTTTACAAGATTAATAGGATTGACAGTTACAAAACTCATTCAGGTTTTCATTAATTTTATTGTTAATTGTCCCCTAGTTTACAAGAAGGGTTATTTTCCTTTTCATGTTGCATAATATATTTTCAAATACCACCCATTGATCAGAGGTATAATTCTTTCTCCCAAAAAATTGATCAGCTGGTAGGATCCTCTTGAAAATGTCTTTTTAAAAATGTATAGACCTTCCCATGTAGGTTAAAATTTCACGCCTACCTTGCGATGCAAAAAAATAGGTATTCGTAGTTGTCGGCACTATTTTTGGTGTGGGGTTTGCCCGTAAGAAGCTGTCGGTAATTGGGATTGAAATCTCGTTGCCCGCTTCGGAAGGACAAAAAAAAAAAAAATTAATTTTGAAAAAGATGAAGTCAAACTGACCCCATAATTTTCATAGTTTA
>JXCR01144205.1:403278-416181 GCA_002079205.1 Phalaenopsis hybrid cultivar | reverse complement strand
GGATTAATGGATTAATGTATTGTGAAGATGTGGTGTATCTTAGTTCCAAGTCAACACCCAAGATCAACCCTAAAGTCAAGTAATCCTATAGGGATTCTTCTTAAATTCTCTTATAATGATCTTACCTACTAAATGCTAGAGGTTGAGATCAATATGTGGAATTTCAAGTTGAATAAAAAGAAGAGTTTTGAATTTCTAATAGTGGGGTACCTCTTCTAGTTTTCTAAGACTAGTCAATAGGAAAGTCCTATGGCTAGACCTAGGCTACTAAAGAAGTTTTCTAGACCTCAACCAAAAGTGAGGTCAACAAGATCTTTCAAAAATCTTCCGAGTACTATAGAAGTTAATCCCGAAGATCTAAATACAGAACAAATTAAAGCAATTCAATTACAAAGTGGAAAAGAAGTTGAAACAATAATCCAAAGAGAAACAAAAGTTGATGAGGAGAAGGAAGAGATGGAAAGTGACCATAATGAAAATGAGCAAACATACGTTCCTTTAGAAAAATCATTACCTTTGTTTCTCGAATGACTAAAATAAAAGAATAAAGACAAACAATAAACAAAATTTTCGGAAATCCTTAAAAAGTTAACGATAAACATTCTTTTCATTGAAGCTTTGGAACAAAAGTCAAGTTATGTGAAATTTATGAAAGATATATTAAACAAGAAAAGGAAGTTTGCAGACTATGAGACTGTTTCACTTAGTGAAGAGTGTAGCGTTATTATCCAGAAAAAGCTTCTTGAAAAGTTAAATGATCCTAGTAGTTTTACTATACCTTGTGCAATTGGTGAAAAGTTTTATGGAAAAATCTTAATTTAGGAGCAAGTAATCTTATGCCTCTATCAATTTTTAAGCTTTTAGATTTAGGAGAGATTTCCCCAACTATTATAACTCGTCAATTAGCTAATCGATCAATCACTTATCCTAAAGGAGTTAAAGAAGATATATTAGTAAAAGTGGATAAATTTATTTTTCTTGTAGACTTTATAGTATTAGATATGGATGAAGATAAAGAGATTCCTATTTCTTTGGGGAGACCATTTCTTGGAACAGAGAGAGTTGTGATTGATGTCCAAAAAGGAGAATTAATAATGAGAGTTAATGATCAAGAAGTAAAATTTAATATTGCAAAATCTATGAAATATCTTGCAATAGAAAAATATAATGAGTGTTTTAGGATGGAAGTTACTAATTATCTAAGTAATGAGCAATTTAAGAAAGATTTTAAAGAGAAATTAAAGCAAGAAGAATTTAGTGAAAATGAGGATGAAATAAAAAAAGAAAATTTAGATTATATTCAGCAAAAACTTGAAACTTTAGATTTGTTGGCAAAATGATAATAAAAATCTTATTCGTTCAAGTATTAAACCACCTGAACTTAAACTAAAAGTATTACCTGCTCATTTAAAATATGTATTTTTAGAGATTCATCTACATTGCATGTTATTGTATCTTTTGAGTTAATTAAAATTCAAGAACAAAAATTAATAGAAATATTAAAAAGATATAAAAAGGCTTACGAATGGACTTTAGCAGATATTTAAAGAATTAGTCCTTCAATTTTTATGCATAGAATTTTATTAGATGAATAATACAAACCTAAAGCTAATCCTTAAAGAAGATTAAACCCAATAATGAAAGAAGTTGTTAAAAAAGAAACTTTAAAATGGTTAAATGCTTGAATATATCTCCTATTTCAGACAGTGCTTGAGTAAGCCCAATTCAATTTGTTCTGAAGAAAGGAGGAGTGAACGTTGAAGTAAATGAGAAAAATGAATTAATTCCAATAAGACAAGTTACTGGTTGACGAATTTATATAGATTATAAAATATTAAACTTGGCCACCAAGAAAGATCACTTTTTTTACCCGTTCTAGATCAAATTTTGGATAGATTGGCTGGAAATAAATATTACTATTTTTTAGATGGATATATCGGTTATCATCAAATTCCAATTACTCCTGAGGATCAAGACAAAACAACATTTACAAACCCTTATGGAACATTTGATTTTTGTAGAGTGCCTTTTGGATTATTCAATACACCTGTAACATTTTAAAGATGTATGATATCAATATTTTATAAGTTTATTGAGCATGGAAAGGAAGTATTTATGGATGATTTTTCTATATTCAAGACTTCATTTGTATTATACTTAAATAATTTTTAAAAAAAAAGTTCTAGAAATATCTGAAAAAATCAATCTAGTACTAAATTGGGGAAAATGTCAATTTATGCTTGCAAGAAGAATTGTACTTGGGCACAAAATTTCTAAAAAAGACATGGAAGTAGATCCTGCAAAAGTTCAAGTTATTGAAAAATTACCACCACCGACTACGGTTAGAGGGGTAAGAGGTTTTCAAGGACATGCTAGTTTTTACAAGCGTTATAAAAAGAATCTGTCAAAAATAACTAAGTCATTATGCCAAATTTTAGAAAAAGATACAAAATTTGATTTTAATGAGAAATGCATAAAAGCATTTGAATTATTGAAAGAGAAGTTAACCATTGCATCTGTAATATTATCACCTGATTTGGAAAAATCATTTGAAATAATTTGTGATGTTAGTGATTATACTATTGGAGTTGTTTTGGCACAAAGGCACAATAAAGTTCTTAAAATAATATATTATGCTAGTAAAACTCTGAATTATGCTCAAATTAACTACACTACTACTAAAAGAGAGTTATTTGTTATTGCCTATACCTTTGATAAATTTATACCTTACATAATTGGAACTAAATGTATAGTGCATACATCATTCTGCTATTAAATACTTAATGCAAAAGAAGGATGCTAAACCAAGGTTAATTAGACGGATACTTCTACTGCAAGAGTTTGATTTTTCTGTAGTTGATAGAAAGGGAAATGACAATCAAATAGCTGATCATTTGTCTAGACTAAAAAAAGAAATTTTAACTAATTTTGGAAATGAAATTTTAGAAAATTTCTCGAATGAACAATTATATAGATACACCGTGGTATGCCAATATAGTAAATTATATTGTTAGTGATATTATACCATCACATATTAAGAATCAACAATTAAAGAAATTTATATATGATTCAAAATTCAATTTTTGGAATGGCCCATATTTTTATAGACAATATAAAAATCTAATTTTTAAAAGGTGTGTGCCCTATGAAGAAACTCAACAAATAATTGAAAGATGTCATGATTCTGAATTTTGAGGACATTTTGGAACAAGTAGAAATGCTTATAAAATTTTGCAAGCTTGATTTTATTGACCTACACATTTTAGAGATGTTAATGAATTTATTAAAACATATGAACGATGTCAGCGAGTAGGAAATATTTATAAAAGAAATGAAATGCCTCTAAATTACACATTGGAAGTTGAAATTTTATATGTGTTGGGATTAGATTTTATGGGACTATTTATGCCTTCATTTGGAAGCTTATATATATTACTTGTTATTGATTATATGTCTAAATGGATTGAAGCTGTTGTTGTATGTAAATGTGATGCTCGGAGTGTTTCTAAATTTTTAAATAAATATATTTTTACAAGTTATGGAATGCCAAGTGTAATTATTATAGATGGAGGATTCCATTTTAGAAATAAAATAATCGAGAAATTTATAAAAAAAATATGATATTATCCTTAAATTTTCTACTGTTTATCATCCTCAGACTAGCGGTCTAAGAGAAATATCGAATCGTGAAATAAAACAAATTATAGAAAAAACTGCAAATCTCTATAAATTGGATTAGTCTGTTAGATTAGATACTACATAATGGACGTATAGAACTGCCTATAAGACTCCTATAGGAATGTCCCCAAACAAACTTAATTTTGGAAAAACATGCCACTTACCAGTAGAATTAGAGCATAAAGCATTTTAGGCTATTAAAGAAATTAATTTTAATCTAAAAGAAGCTGGTGAGAAAAGATTATTGCAACTCAACGAACTTGAGAAGATCATAAATGAAGCATATGATATTGCAAAAATCTATAAGGAGAAAATGAAAATATGGCATGATCCGAAGATTATTAATAAAAAGTTTGAACCTGAACAAAAAGCTCTATTATATAATACAAGATTGAGATTATTTTCAAGAAAACTGAAATCCATATGGTTATGACCATTTAAAGTGATTAAAGTCTATCATTATGGAACTTTTGTTATTAAGGATCCTAAAGCTGGAAAAAGTTAATGGGCATCGATTGAAATATTATTATGGACACATACCCCAATTTAAAGAAGTTTTTATGTTAACTCAACCCAACTAAACCAATGGTATGTCGGGCTGACGTCGTTAAACCAAGCGCTTTGCGGGAGGCAACCCATATATGAATCTATATATCTATATATTACTATTTTGTAAATAAATATGTTTATGTATTAAGAGATATTAGTATTTTTATGTCCTACATAATTTTATATATCATAAATTAAGACAAATATTGGTATTGGAGGAAAATTTTGAGTCAAAATGAACAAAAAAATTTTAGACAAGAATTTGGCTTCTGGTGTCGACTGCGCCCGACTGAAGGACCATGGCGCCGATAGTGCCATCGAGAGCGCCGACGACTTTTTGAGCATTTTGCATGTACTAAGCGGTTTTGGCAGACTTTAGCGGGATTTTGCTCCACAATAATCGCTGAGAGGTGTTTTTAAAGTCCTAAAACTAACTTGGACGTCCAGAAACTTCCTAATTTCAAATTTCATGGCTTCTAATTCCAAAAATACTTCAAGGTATGGAGTTTTTAATAAAAGAAAGTTTATCAATTTTGACGCGCAAAGATTATACGACAAAGTCATGACAAAGAAGTGACTTATGAAGGAGAGAGGCTTTGTCAATCGTGGAGTTAGTAATCCAAGTTCACAGATCGAGAAAATCTTTGTACAGAGGAGTTGGGAAGTTCTGTGTTACACTACCGCTGCAGTTGTAGTACCTGTAGTATAAGTGTTTTATGCTAACATATATGGAATTATCCAAGGAGTTGTCTTTGTTCGAGATAAGGTTGTACCATTTACTCCGTCTTGGATTAATGATTTGTATGATAGAAAATATTCCAATCTATCATTATAAAAATTTAATCCCAATGATAGATATGATGCAAGAGGTATACAATTTTTTGATGGATGAATTTGATGATTGGGAAATCAGAGATGAGGGATACGTTAGTTTCTCTGCTTCGCTGCTTAACCCAATTTCTAAATAATGACATTTCTTCATATCTGCAAAACTACTACCTACCATGAAGATTAGTAGAGTTACAAAAGAAAGTGTCAGTCTAAACTATTGCATTCAAAAGAAAAAACTCATTGATATAGGGTCTATAATTTTCAAATCTGTTATCGGTATTATCATGAATGTGCCAATATATGGGCTTGGGCATCCTTCTAAAATTTTCCTACTTTGCAGTGAATCTCAAGTTCCATATGAAAGTTGGGAAAAAGTTTTACTACCTTGGGAGCCCATGATTCTTATTGATGGAAATTACATAGGAAATGGAAATGAAGCATTAGATTGTATTTTAGATCATTCATCACATGCTTCAAAATCATTGATGCCACTAATAGTTAGAAGTTCAATATGTTTGGGAAGCAGAATGAAGAAAATAAGAAGAGAACTTTAGAGTATTACGAATGCAATAGGAAATCTTAACTACATTTTTTATCACCAAGATTGGAGAATGAAGGAGAACATTGATCACACAGGAACAATTTAAGCATGATTGGTACAGATGTTCAAGAAAAATGGATGGATCAATGAAAATTTAACTAATCAGTTCTTGTATCGACCCTTCTACAATTTATACATCCATTACCAATCTATGAGAGATATTAGAGGAGGAGAAAGTACTAAAGAAAAGGCAGATTCATTGAAGAAGTTAGACTCCCTACTATTTTAAAATACTTATGTTTTAATGTAATTGTGTTGATTTGATTTACTTTACTTTGCTTTAGAAATTTGATTATGTGTATAGTTTTGTGTTAGCGTTCTAGTGTTGTGGCTTGATTTAAGTTAGTTTTCTTTGAAGATGTTGAAATGTGATTAGAAAAATGTATGTGTAAGAAGTGTATTTTTATATATAAAATTTAGTTTGGTGTTGTTTTTGAAAATGTTTGTTTTTGAATTATTTTTAGATGAAAATTAATGTTCAAAAAGACTAAATAAACTTTAGAGTAAATTGAGAGAAAATTAAAAACTGAAATAATCAAATATGTGAATTTTTGGCTTCTGGCACTAACGGCATCGGATGGTCGCTGACAACACTTTCAACCCGAACTGACCCAAACACCCTTAAAATTCATGATTTACACTGTGAAATACGATTTTTACCCCTTGAGTCACCTTCAACCTCCAGTTTTTGCACCTAGGGCTTGCTATTGCTCGGATTTGAAGCGATTTTAAGACAAACAAAGCTTGGATTTCATCTTCTCAAGGTAAGAGCTACACTTTAAACTCAAAATTTTTTATTTTCACTAAGGATTTATCTTACATTGCTGAGATCCAAAATTTTTAGATTTTTTTTGGAAGATTTTGAGAAAATTCTTTGGTGAAGAACTCTTACTTAGTATATTTAAGTTTAAAAAGTTCCACATTGTGATTTTCAGAATGTTTGGGAATTTATTTGGATTTTATCAATTTTTTTTAGATTTACCATGGCTCCTAAAATTAGCAAAGGGAAAAGAAAGGTAGATTTTGATGATCAAAAGTTGTTCAATTACAAGGCGAATATTTTCTTGAATAGTCTACATATAACTAAAAAAGTGATTCATGATCGAGGATTAAAAAATCCAGGAGGAGAAGTCGAGAGAATAATCAATGCTCGGTAGTGGGAGAATATATAGCTATCAGTACAAATCGTTTTCTATTACGAATGAGGCCTTGGATGAGGTTAATTCTTTTCTTACTTATGGAAGAGGAACCTGGAAGGTGAAGAATGGAGTTAAGGTAAACTTTCCTCTTTCAATTTTAAATTTAGTATCTAAGGCTTGACACTATTTTATTTCTGGAAGAATGATACCAACAAATCGTCATAGTGAGGTTACAAGAGATAGAGCCATATTAAAATTCTTGTATCCAGCAGATAAAAATGATAGATTTAGGCTTTATTATTTATAGAAACACCAGATTTATTGCTTTTAGAGAAACTACTGGAGGTTTAACAAACCCTACCGTCATCTTCACACTATGTGAACAGGCGGGAATTAAATAAAGACTAGAGGAGGAGAGGATTGAACCTCTAAAACCTATTGGGCCTGCCAATATAAAGACTTATGAATCTCATGTTATATGGAGATTTGGAAGTATGACCAGTAATATTCCTTCTACTTTAGGTACTTCTAGTACCCCT
This sequence comes from Phalaenopsis hybrid cultivar, assembly GCA_002079205.1. Lineage (NCBI taxonomy): Eukaryota > Viridiplantae > Streptophyta > Magnoliopsida > Asparagales > Orchidaceae > Phalaenopsis > Phalaenopsis hybrid cultivar. The sequence continues at coordinate 408,844 of JXCR01144205.1, read as the reverse complement.
CTTATCCAAGAAGTTGTGGAGAAAATGATGATCCAACAGGGAGATATTTTGAGAATGGATCATAGAATGGAGAATATGGAGAGAAGAAATGCTCTCTTTGATGACTTGATAAGACAGAAGTTTGAATACGATGCTGCTTATGATGATGCAATGGTCAAATTCATGAAGTGTGATCACTTAGTTCAATTTCCTACTCACCCTATTTTTACTACTTATCAGCAGCAAAATTTGGACATGGAAGAAGAAGAAGAAGACGATGATTGGTGATGCTTTAGTTAGATTTTTATTTATTTTATATGTTTAATTGTACTTTATTGTTGAAAGTATGTGTTTGTGGACTGTGATACTTCATTTTTGTTGTATGCTGTGTTGTGAACTTTAGATTTATAAAATTGCTGGAAGTTATTAGTTTTTAGTACTTTGTTGGATGTATTTGTTGTTAACACTTTCTTAGTAAATTTTTATATGTATTATGTGCTATTTAATGTTTTAAGTCTAGTAGCTTTTCATAGTAGCACCTACAATATTTCAGGGTTAAGTTTCAAATCAGAACCATCAATAAGTATGTCTTTTCTTTATGTAATAAATGTTTTATTTAACCCTTAATTTTTCAAGTTCTTCATTTAAAATCTTTAGAAAATTTAAGTTTTGGGGGAAGAAAAATTCCTTCATAAAGAAAAGAAACTTAATTCTATTTGTCCTCAATTAATCATATTTTCAAAATATTTAAAAAAAAAATTTTAACATGACCTTTGGTATTGAGGGTAACTTTTAATAACTATTTCTATGTTTCTAAATATATAGTAAACTTAAGTAAAATTTTTAAATAATAAAGGTTAATTTTATAGATTAAGATTATTTGGTATGATAGAATAAAATTATTTTTTTCTATTTTTAGTAAAGGAATTTGTATTTTTGAAGTATTAAAAATACTAGAAATTCATAAAGAAGAAAAGATTAAAACTTTATGAAAAATCTTTAAAGCTAATATAAATTTATAAAGTGAAGAAATGTAAAAAGTTTTTAACTTTAAGAAGGGGATAGTGAAGTTCAAAAATCATTAATGGCTATCCAGATATAGTAATCCTCACAAGAAAAAGAAAAAAGAAAAGAAAAGAAAAGAAAAGAAAAAGGATTGAAAATGATCCTGTAAAGAAAAAAAGGAAAGAAAAAAAAAGATGCAAGGAGAAGCTTAAGGAGATGCCTAATTAAAAATTGGCTTTTGTTGAATCAACTTAAAGAAGAAGGCTTGGCTACACTTTCTAAACTTATATTTAACTATTAGCAAATTTACTAGTAAAGTTTCATGAATTTTTTTTATGGATATTCTATGTGGCCTTAATATGATTAATTTGTAATTTTCCTTGAAAAGAATAGAGAATAAAAAATATTAGACTTAACTACTAGATATTCTGATGTCTTTACTATTAACTGGAGTTTTTTTGAATTTTTCTTAAGTGATTTTATTTTATCTAGTGAACTAAGATATGTAAATCTGAAGTTAAAATCTTTAACATAAGTCATATTTTAATGTAGTAAAGGAGTTACTTGAGGACAAGTAACATTTAAGTTTGGGCGATTTTGATACACCAAAAATATAAGCATTTTTATATCCATACTTTATACTCATTTTTGGTCATATTGCATTTTAATGGAAGGTATTTTCTATGTTTTATTGCAGGTTGTTGATTTTTAGGACTTGAAGCAAAAAGGAAGCAAAAAGGATAAAATTTGGAGTAAAAATGGAGAAGTTAAAAATTTACTTAGCGTCGACGGCGCTAGATTGGGCGCTGACGGTGCTGTTTCACAGAGACTCGGATTTAATTAAATGGCCTCGAGCGCCGACAGTGCCAGTGTCGGTGGAAGCCCTATTTCTAGAAGATTCGACAAATTTGGACGCTTTTTGATATGTTTTTAGATGCACATATTGGAGAACCGACCTAGGCTCTATTTAGGGCCAAAATTTGATCAAAACCCCCCCACCCCTTCACACCATTTCAAAATCCTCCACTCATTTCATTTTTCCTCTTCACACACCTACATTCCACGTCATTCCACACCATTAGTTAGTTATTGTTTTTATAGTTATGATTTCTTGTGGTGAGTTTAAGTGTGAATTCTTCTCTAATAAGTGTTGGAGAGGAAGAGAAGTGAGAGATTTCATCTTCCTACATTTTCTAAGAGAGGCTACAGAGGATTTGCTTTGAGAAAGAGTTTCAAATAAGTGTTGTTTGTTTATTATTGTTGGATGAACTTTCTTTTATATATGAAATTTTTGTTTTGTTGTATCTTTCTCTAAAAGTATGAGAAGATTTCCTTATTTTTCTCTCTACTCTGAGATATGGGGAAATTAAGAGATAATGTGGATGTGCCATTGTTAAAATTTAAAAAAAAATGTGATGGTTTTTCAAATCCGCTCTTAATTTACTTTTCAATCCGACCAATTGAATTGTTAAAATATGTTGTGAAACATATGATCTGAGAAATGGAGTATGAGTTCTACAACATAGTGAGAATTACTTTTAAGTTCATGAAGGAGTTTTTCGTTGATGAAATTAAGTGCAAATAAATAGGGAAATATACTTTGTTGGGTTCAGAATTAGAGATTACTAGGGTGACAGATTAAAAATCTTTAATTAGATCTTATTGTTTAAAAACTAAAGCAAGAGTTAGCCTTCAGGGGAAGGGAAGTGGGAGCTCTGGAGTGAGAGCAAGTATCCTCCTAGCCTAGCCACGGATTTAGGAACTAAACCTAAGATTACCAATGATTTTGTATAACACTGAATCAGTAGAGAATTAAAATTGCTCCTATTTGGTTCAATACATATCTGAATAAACTTATCCTATCTCATTTCACCAAAGACTCATTGTAGTGGGAAAGATGTTTTTTCATATTAAAAAGCTTCATCATATAAACATAGTTTAGTAGTTGTTAATTTTAAACTCTGCTTTTAAATTCTACTAGTGGTAAATAATTTAGCTTTGATAGTATCTTAAACATTTGAAATTAGTGACAGTAATTTCAATTCTTTTCTGTGAATTTCCTAGTTAATTTATCATTTCAAATTTAAACATTCCCCAAGGGATCGATATTTGGGACTTAAAAAGAAAGTCTTATATTACTTGATAAAGATACGTATACTTGCGTAGAATCCTAACTTTAAGTGTTTAATGTTATTATTCCTAAAATACCACATAAAGTTTTTGGCACCGTTGCAAAGCGGAGTCAACTTTATAATTTTTACACAACTATATTTTCTCCGTTGGTCATTATCTCAATTCAATTGTTCAAAGTGAAGGTGACATAGACGGGGATGCTATTAGAAGAATTCAAGGTGGTTGGTTGAAGTGGAGGAATGCTTCAAGCATGAACTTATCGGTTAGACTGAAAGGAAAATTTTATAAGTGGTGGAGAGACCTTCAATTCTCTATGGAGCAGAATGTTGGCCTTTAAAAGAGAAACATAAAATTAAGTTAAGTGTTGCCGAGATGAGAATGCATAGGTGGATGATTTGCTTGACACCTAGAGACAAAATGCGAGATGAACATGTGTGATAGGCTTTTTGTAGCTTCTATGGCAGACAAATTAGAGAGACTCATCTTAGATGTTTTGGTCACATTAAACATCGACCATCTGATGATCCAGTTATGAGAGTAGATGTTTTCAATTTGACTTACATTAAGAAAGACAGAGGTAGATTTAGAAGGACTTGAGCATATTGAATAAAAAATGATCTTAATTTATTAGATTTATATGAAAAGATGACATTCAATAGGATGGAATGGAGAAAAAGAATTCATGTAGCCGATCTCACGCAGTGGGATGAAGGCTTGTTGTTGTTGTTGTATATTGAAGCTCCCCTTTTCATTTATTATTGAGTAGATTGTATTTTCTTACCTATTTGTTATAACCTAAGCTGCTTTGATTATGAAATAGCTTGAAAATATTGAACTAGGAGCTTCCTTTGAGTTTCAATTTCCATAACATTGAATTTGCCTTCTCAGCTTATATCCAAAATTGTTAGTACACAAACCCGTTTAAAAACATTTTAAGCATCAACCGTGCAAATCTAATTATGTTTTCAATTTTGAAATTATGTTAGGAGAATTTTCATACATACCACAATTTTTATGTATATGTAGAACCTAGACTATATTATTTAATTTTATAACAATCAAATCATTTACATCATATCAAAAATATTATTTGAATGACTTTCTAAAGTCCAATACAAATTTTTATACATATGTTTTGATGCAATTATAGACTAAAATATTACATATATATGTCAAATTTTAGGTATTAAATGTGTTAAAACATTAAAGTTATGTGGTATACATATAAATTTCCTTATGATTTTATGATAGTTAAGGCTAATGACATTAAAATAAAACTGCTAAATTGATTAAAATAATTCGAGGAAAATACATCACTAATTTTCAAATAAGCAAAATGGCTATAGTCGACCTCCCTTTTTTTGTTGCAATATTTTGTCTAATCGTGGACATTTATAGAAGTTTTGAACGGTTGGTATGTTCCAATTAAAGCGAACAAAATGCAATAAAATGGTAAAATTTTTGGGATCCTCAAGGCAGGAAAAGATAGCTTATGATAAGGTGTCGAGGTGACGTTGGCTAGTTGGAGAGGTGACAATAATTAGCAATCATTTTCCTCAAGATTATACAAGGTATGGTAATGTATTAAGACAATGAAGGAGCAAGTTCAGCCTAATTTATGCTGAAACGATTAACTGAGCTCAAGCTGGAAACATAATTAAATTTTGTAGCATTAAATAATTTACAGTCATCGTGAGGAGATTATTTCAACTATAATTATGCGTTTCTTTCAGAATAATTTTCTTAATTTTCTTCGATATATGTGATTTTGTTTGAAAATTTGCGGTCCATAACAAAACATAAAATGTTTAATACTATTAACGCCTAATTTGTTGTAATTGTTATATATTGTCGTATATACACTATATACGGGCGGAGTTACAGTAAGGGAATTAGGTGCCCAACACCCACTGTCCCGGACAGCTTCAACAACCTCTAAAGCTCTGGCTCATAAGCCAAGTGTTATTTGGTTGCTGGATTTAAGTTAATTGTTGCCCAAAAAAATAAAACTAAAAATAATTACATCTTGAAAATTTATAAGTTCTTAAATCACGTTTTTCCTCTGCATTGCATTAAATCTGCGATTTCGTAAGTCCGTTCAAATGTTGATTTACAAGATTAGGGCACGAAGTCGGGTGGGAGAAATACTGGAGAAAAAAAACGCTACCTTATTCAATGGTTTTTGGTAAGACTGGGACAGAAGGAGAAGGAGAACAGAGTGAGTTTTAAAGACTTTGTATGATGGCATTGTTGTCCTCCCAACAAATTCTAATCATAATTGAAACTTTTATAATTTTTTTAAGATTTACTTAAATGCTATTTAAATTAAATAGTAATTCTTGCGGAAGAGCCAAACAGCTGCTAAAGATTATATTTTAAAATTTCTAGTTAATCTTCTCACTTAAAATAAAATTTATAAACTTAATTAGAAAATTTTGAGATATATATA
>JXCR01144205.1:356496-403265 GCA_002079205.1 Phalaenopsis hybrid cultivar | reverse complement strand
TAATATTTCTTTTATTTGATTCTTTTTCTATTTTTAAAAATAAATTAATTACATATAATCATCAAATTTAACAACTTTATGACTATTATTAAAAAAATAATAAATTAAATTTTATATTATATTTATTTAATATTTTTCTATTGAAATTGTGAAGTTGTGTAACTTATGTTTTTCTTAATTTTAATGAAAATATTATGAAAATTTTTAAATGCACAAGTCTTGTCCTCCATCCAATAATGACTGGCTCCACCCCTACATACATATCACTTAATTCGTATGTATTTACATATTTAAAATCTAAATTTTAATTTTTATTTATATAACATTTTATTTATCCATAAATGGGTGTATTTCACTTTGATAATTTCAATTAGTGATTTTCTATTGGTTTAAAGTTCGATATAAATCTTAGGTACTAAATAAGTAAAACATAGGNTATGTATCTCTATATTTGAGAGAGATCTCCAAATTAATTAAAAAAAAAACAACCAAATAATTTTAAATTTTAAAACATAATATATATAAAGTGTAAGATTACGGCTACTTCTTTATTTTTTTAAGTTTAACTTTTTATGTGTAGTATTATATATAAAATAAATAATGAATATTAAAATTTATATTTATATTATATGCTAATATGTTTATAGTTATTAAGATTGAAAAATTAAGAACAAAAGTTTAACCTAATATTTCTTTTATTTGATTCTTTTTCTATTTTTAAAAATAAATTAATTACATATAATCATCAAATTTAACAACTTTATGACTATTATTAAAAAAATAATAAATTAAATTTTATATTATATTTATTTAATATTTTTCTATTGAAATTGTGAAGTTGTGTAACTTATGTTTTTCTTAATTTTAATGAAAATATTATGAAAATTTTTAAATGCACAAGTCTTGTCCTCCATCCAATAATGACTGGCTCCACCCCTACATACATATCACTTAATTCGTATGTATTTACATATTTAAAATCTAAATTTTAATTTTTATTTATATAACATTTTATTTATCCATAAATGGGTGTATTTCACTTTGATAATTTCAATTAGTGATTTTCTATTGGTTTAAAGTTCGATATAAATCTTAGGTACTAAATAAGTAAAACATAGGAATTTGGTGGTATGTAATTAAAATCATATATATATATATATATATATATATATATATATATATATATATATATATATATATATATTTGGTGGTACGCATTTAAAGGCCTCTCCAATATATACATATATTTCCTTCCATCGCCACCATCACGCTCTGTGAATCTGAAACCCTTTAGGGACCAAACAGCCCTAAAGGCAAACAGCCATCCTTCGTATTTCCGAGCTTGTCGTTTTGCTCGCTCACCGAAAGGGGAAAAAGCATTGCACTCTCTCCTTTGAGCCCCTTCTAAACGCACTTTCTCTCTCTGGATCCCCAGAGCTGTGTTATCTTGCCCTACTTCACCCCCACAAGCAACGCGGAATATACCAAGAAGGCTCGTCATCTCGTCTCTTTCGCCTTACGCCTCGAACGGCGTGATGCTTATAAAACGAACCCCCATGGCGCATTAGCTCACACCGTCTCCGTCATTTGTTATGCTGTGTTCTTCCCTTATTTGGAGGAAGACTCATTTATTGTGCGAGAGGAAAGAGGGCTTTAGGTCATTTTTTTTGTTTCAGTATTATCCCATTGAGGTATTATTTCGTGAAATCCTTCCTAACTCTTATGTTTCTACCGATTTCGTCTTCAACTTTCCTTTTCGGGAATTATGTGTTTTCCATGGCGGATCTGTTCTTTCTTTTCTCTGTTTTGTCATGTAGTCCTCTACTTTTTTGCTATTTGTAAATTTGAATGTTTACTCTGAACAGATATCTGCTTCGGCGGGTACTGCGATGATTGATTGTATTTCTCATGCGGTGGAAATACCTTTTGAAATAATCTGAAGTGGCTCTAGAGTTTCATGTTGCTGGAGTATTCTGATAAACCATGACTGATGTAGTGTTTATTTCTAATTTCTTTGGATTATTTGTGCTGTTAGCATTTGATGTTCTTCTATGATTTGATTAATCTTATGCGCAGGTTGTTTTGTTGAAAGGTTTTTTTTTCTTTCGATAAACCTAATGAGTCTTTATCCGTATTCTTCATAGTTAGATTCGTGATATGCAACTGGACTAACTGGTTTAACTCTATTTTGGTACTCTCACTTTCGTCAACTACATTGGACACCTTTTTTTTCCTTCAATTTATCATTTAGATGGAATCTATATTATGAAAATATGTTTCGCTAAACTGTCATGTTTGAAGGTTGATTGCCTAATCTCAGCTGCTGTGATATATGTCTTCCTTGCTCTGTCAAAAAAAAAAATAATAATAATAAATGAAACAAATTTAAAAGAAAATATTTTGGGGGAGCGAGTTTTAGAATATCGATAGGTTAAATATGTATTTTGACCTTTACGCAATTGATGTCCTTGAATCTGTACTGTTTGTTTGCACTATGAACCATGTTTATTTTTCTATAATTTTTTTGGGTTAAGACTGACAATGTTGTGATGAATTTTATATCTTCCGTGTCATTTGCTTAGATTCTTTTCTCCATTGTTCCTGCTACTTATGGAGGGGGGAACATCATGGGAATCATACTACTATAAAGATAGCGTACATCACTTAAAGCAAACTACGGAGGGTAATGACGAAGCCGAATATGACCTAATTTCCATGGAGAACTTTCTCCCCAATGATCTTTTGGAGAGAATTCTCTCTTTTCTCCCTCTTGCAAGTATATTTAAGGCCGCATGTGTGTGCAAAAGATGGAATGAGGTTATACATTCCAGGAGGACCATATGGGCCAATCGGGTGCCACAGAAACCTTGGTACTTCATGTTCACCTGCAATGATACCGCAGCAGGATATGCTTATGATCCAGATCTTCGGAAATGGTATAATCTTGAGCTCCCTTGTATTGAGAAGCGTAACTGGTTTATCTCTTCTTCATCTGGGTTAGTTTGCTTTATGGACAATAATACTAGGAGCTGCATCTTTGTTTGTAACCCAATAACAAAGAACAAGAGAAAGCTCCTTGAAGTTCCTGGTGTGAAATCCCCTGACTACAGTGCACTCGCCATTTCCATGAACATGGAATCTAGTGGCTATGATGTTGTTGTGGTGAAAACGAAGCAAGTACCTGAAGATTTTCTTCACTGGGAACTTTCAATCCACTTCTATGAGTCACAAAGAGAATTATGGGTGACTTTGGCTACAGAGGTTTTGGTGGGATGGAGGGGTGGTGATGAAGGTGTGATATGCAAGGGTGTTTTATATTGCTTGATTCATTGCACTGGTGTGGTTGGTAATTCTTTAATTCGTCAGGGGCTTCTTATGTATGATCTCACTGCCAGATCATCAAGCACTCTGATGAGCACGTCGATATCGGTACCATGCTCCCTCACTTGTGGTAGGCTGATGAACCTCAATGATAAGCTCGTGCTGGTTGGGGGGATCGCCAAACTTGATAGGCCTGATATTATCAAGGGAATAGGAATTTGGGAGCTTAACAAGAAAGAATGGCGGGAGGTTGCTCGAATGCCTCACAAGTATTTTCAAGGATTTGGGGAGTTTGACGATGTCTTTGCTAGCAGTGGTTCTGATGACCTTATATACATTCAAAGCTATGGCGCCACAGCTCTTCTAGCATTTGACATGAGCAGAAGGCAGTGGAGATGGTCACAAAAGTGCCCTGTGACAAAAAGATTTCCTCTTCAGCTGTTCACTGGTTTTTGCTTTTTACCCAGACCGGAAGTTGCTACTTGATTTGTTCGTCTTGTTACATTGCATTTGGTGAAATGAAAGAGGTCTACATACTGATTTGTTTGATATGGAGCTAGATTTGGTGGGGATTGGGTGAGTCAATACACTCGATATACACAGTAAAAATCATTTCCGGTTGTGTTGGTGGTGAATTCTTTTTCCTTTTTTTTTTTTGTTCATTTTCTGAAGCTTTGTGAGTTCGCTAATATTTTCATTGGTTGGAGGACTGAAATTTGTAGTTTCTTCTTTTCTTGATGGAATCTTGAAGGGAAGATATTCTCAGCTTTATAGCTGCTGGATCTTTCTAATTCGTATGTCGCTTTTTCTTCCAACAATGCTTCGTCAGCTTAATGTACTATTTGCTGTTGTTTGTCCTATCAATTCTAATTTGATTTGTACTTCATTTAGGGTTTTGATCACTAATTGAACAGTTTTGTGTGGCTCACCCGTATCTTGAGATTTAGCAGCATGTTCCAAGCATTTACGGGGTTAATCCAAATGCTGATGCTGACCTTGAGGGCGGTCAGCTTCATTTAAGAAGAGGAAATATGAGAAAGATTAGAACCCCCCTCAATTCTTCCGATTATTTTGAGATAATGACAATTAATATTACAAACAGCACTTGATGGATTACAAGTATTCAAATGACACTAAACTGATTAAACCTTTGTTGGAAATGTGAGGCATGATCCATAAACATTTTTTATTTTATTTGAATATTTTTGTTATTTTACTTTTTTTGTACTACTGTGCTTTATTTCGAATAGAATATTTAAATGGTTAAAATTTGGTCACCTCTATTGAGGGGTGAATGTTAAATGTAGTACGTTTTGTTAGACATAATTTTTTATTATTTTTACCGTCATAACTTTTGTTGGAATGAAGAGTTTTTCAGGACTTTTAAATTTATCTTTCAAAAATTATTTGTACCAAAATACATTTCAAATTTTGGTTTGAAACTGTTTTTTTTATTTTTATATTTAGAAGTAATAACAGAAAAGCTAGAAGTTCGGAAGGCTTTAACTCTGATTATTTAGGACCCGTTTGGGGCAGTTTTTTTGGCGTGATGCGTTTTGAAAACGTGGTTCCAACCATTTAGAAAAGCGGTGTGGTGACGTTCCTAAATAATTTATGTGAAAATGCGGACGCGGATTCGACCCCACGACATGTGTTTCTTCAAATAAATTTTACTTTGCGGCCCTTACACGAGTTTCTCCTGCCTCTCTCGACCATGTGGCTCTCTCTCTTGTGTTTCTTCTGTCCTAGCTAACTCTTTCGATCACACTCACGAAGTTTTTACCCCGTTGTTTAGGTATCCCCACTGTGCCTCTCTCGTGCATCTCATGTGGCTCTGTATGGTGGCAACTTGTCTTTCTCCTCTTCTTTTCTCTCTGATCTCTAGTTATTGTGCACAATATGTAGGTCTTGTGCTCAATTTCAATTGAATGGTTTTCTTGTGATTTTTGGCTTTTTCATTTGCGTTATGTAGGTTTTGTAAAATTTTTTTGGAAACTATTCAGCGCTTTCTAATTTTCTCGCTTTCTCATTTTCGTCTATGGTTATTATGAGAATTTTGTAGATTTTGCCAGTTCTGCGATTTGTATGGTCCTATGGAATGGTGTTTCAGGTGCCTTGTATGTAAATAACGCTGTTCCAGGAGCCATGCATGTAGATAGCAATGTTTCAGGTGCCTTGTATGTCACTACATTGAAAAATGGATGAAAGTAGCTTGATTTCTGGATAGCACTGTTTCGGCGCCCTACATGTCACTGCCTCTGTTGAAAAAAATGGATTGAAAGTTGTTTTTTCTTGGATTCTCTATTTTTAGATGGCACTGTTTCGAGTGCTCTGTATGTAACCACTGAGAATTTTAAAAATTTGGGTTCCAGGTAAGTAGTTGCCTCAAATGATAGATAATGCTTAATTTGTAGATAGCAATGTTTTGCTGCCTGTATGTAATTGTCTCAAATGGAAAATATGGAATGGGGTTCTACCATTATCTTTGATGTTTATGTGAGAATTTGAAATATGGATGAAAGAGGTTGTTGATTTTGGTTATACCTTGTGAGGAGGTCGTGGTGTGTTGTGGGAAAAGGCGATGTCGAGGTGGTGGAGTGGTGTCTTGTGCTATTGGTGATGGTGGTTGGTGGCGTTGAGGTGATTGGTGTCTGGTTTGGAGAAGTTGGTCTGGTGTGGTGTTGTTTATGAAGTAGTGCAATGGTGGTTGGTGTGGGGAGGTTTTAGAATCTGTGTGGGGTTATGTGGTGGTGTGTGGAGTTAGTGATGTCTGTGTGGAGGTATTGGTGTGTGGTTGTGGAGGTGGGGGTAAGTGTGTGGAGGAAGTGCTGGTGTTGTGGTACATGTGTTAGTGTCTTGATATGCTGGTCTCTGGGGGTGTTGGTGTGGAGGTGCTCGTGTCGGTGTGGAGGTGTTTGTGCATGTGTGGTGGTGTGTGGAAGTGGTGTTGTCTGTGTAGAAAAGTTCGTGCATGGTTATGGAGGTGGTGGTTAGTTCGATTTTCTTTATGTGGAGGTGTTGGTGTGTGAAAGAGGTGGTGGTGGTGTTGTGGATGTGTTGGTGCCTTGATGTGCTGGTGTGTGAAGATGTTGGTGTGGACGTGGTGGTGTCTGTGTGGTGTCTGGTGGTGTCCGTGTGGTGGTGTGTGGAGATGGTGGCATCTTTGTTGAGGTGTTTGTGTGTGTTGATGGAGGTGGTGGTTAGTGTGTGGTTGTGTTTGTGTGGAGATGTTGATGTGTGGAGGTGTTGGTGGTGGTGTGGTGGATGTCGTGGTTAGTGTGTGCTTGTATTTGTGCGAACGTGTGGAAATGTTGGTGTGGAGGTGGTGGTGTTAGTGTGGAGGTGGTAGTGTGTGGTTGTGGAGGAGGTGGTTAGTGTGTGGATGTGTTGGTGTAGAGGTGTTATTGTGTGTAGGTGATGCTGGTGGTGTGGTCGATGTATTGGTGCCTTGATGTGCTGGTGTGTAGAGGTGGTGCTGTCTGTGTGGAGATGTTGGTGTGTGGAGGGTTGTGGCATTGGTGATGATATTGTGTCATTCATATTTTTCTTTGATTTGTGATATTGTGTCATCCCTTTTTTATGTTAATTAGTTTTTTTCATTCTGGTAATTTAATGGTTAAGACAAAAATGGCTGGTGCATCTGTAATGTCGGATAAATAGACAAAGTTAATATTTTGCGACTTTCGACTCAAGGAAGTCAATATGGGAAATACGCTGACAATCTATTTCAACAAGGAAGGCTGACAAAATATTATTAAAAAATTCAAGAAAAGTACCGACAGATAGTATGATAGGATGCAGTCAAAAAATAACTGGGATTAGATAAAGTGAACAATTGATGCTTCCAAGGAATGATGGGCAAAGAGACTGAGAGTGAGCAATTTTATAATGTCCTCTATTTTTGTCAGTTTTTAATTTGTTTTAAATTCAACTACATATTATATGAATTTGTTGGTGGAGCTTGCTGCAAAAAAAAAATTAAATATAATGGAATAGATCTGAGTTGGAGAAGTTGGATTGTATGTTTGGTGGTGTCGTTGTAACGAACAACAATGCATGTGTCTCTTGTGAGAAGGGGTTTGGAGGCATCCCTGAAAATTTGGGAGCTGACTAGGTAGGTGATTCCATTAAAGGCCCCAACCGGACCTCCATGAACTTGAGTCCATGAGCAGGTCGAAGTGTCCCTAAGTTGAAAATAAAAAGAATGTAGGAGCAGCTTTTCTTAGAAGCCAGATCTAACAATTCGTGGCTTCAAGCACCAATGACTCTGACACATCATAAGCATCTTCTGTCTAGCAGATTATGTGATGTCTGGATGCAACACTAGAAATTTCAAAGGACATGCCTCTATATTCATTTCTATAAAGTTGCTTGAAGATTCAACCCGAAGAGAGTTTTTCATAACAATGGCGGGTGCTTTACCTGTGCTATTTTTATGGGAGAAGTGACATTTGGAGACATTTTCTTTTAATTGGATTCTTGTGTGATATTTTGATTTGTTTTGGGTTTTTCATGGTGCTTTGGATATTTAAATATTTTGGACATGCCGCTTTACTTGAGAGTTTTTAATACTTCGTTATGTTTTCTATTAACTTCCGCAATGTTATATGTTTATGTTGGTTTTTTTTGTAACCTTAGATGATTGTATCTAATTCACTGATATTTATGTGTTGGCCTCTTCGATACTAAGCTGCATGGATGCAACTAGAGAAAAGTGAATAAGGAGAGTTGCAGCCGTCGTATGCTTGATGTATGGATCTTATAACTCGTACATAGAACGCTCCCCTTGCATGAAATCCTTATATGTTGATAAAAAATAAGTTGGGGATTTGCTTGTGGGCCTTCAAATGAGATTTAAGAATATGTTCTGCATGACATAAGTGGTGTTGACCGATCTGTTGAAAGAACTACATGGAAAACATAGAATTCATGGCTAATCCTAAATGACTTTGCAAGAGCTGTTGGCAATAATCCTCTACATGTTATCACATAATTAATCAATGCGAGCTATGAAGCGATTTTATCACTCCACCAAAACGATTTGCAAATACTTCTCTTTAAGGGCGAATGCATTTGTTAGTTTTTCTTCATGAGTCGAAAATCCAAAAGATCCTACATTCGAACGAACCCCACAGAGATTTAACACGATGTGCGGTATATTCCATACTTTAAGGTAATTTATCATATTTATAACATTCAATTTTCATATAAATATGTAATGAAATAATCCTATTATCTTTTTAGGATTGTATTAGAGCAATCGATGGAACACACGTTAATACACGTGTTCTAAATGATAAGATGATCGCATTCATCGGTTGTTGTTGGTCCCCGACAGAGAATATCATGGCAGTATGCGACTTCAATATGTGTTTCCATTTTATCATGGCCAGTTAGGAGGGCATTGCACATGATAGTCAATTTTTCAAATATGCAACATAGAATAACAAATATGACTTCACATATCCACTCATAGATTCGCTGGAGACTGACCTATTCTCCTAATTATTTTTTATTTCAATAGGAATCATTCAGTTGACATCAGGTAAATACTATTTGGTCAAGGATGGATATTCGTTACAGGGAGGGCATCTCAAGCCCTAATCTGATATGAGATACCACATACCTGATTTTGAAGTAATGTCGCGCTGGGCATGAATGAAATTTTCAACAAAATACATTCATCCTTACACGATGTTGTTAAGAGGACTTTGGTGTTTGGAAGAAGAAATGAGATATATTTTGTGATATGTCATCTTATCAGTTTCCCAAACCGATGCAGATTATGATTGTAACGATGACTCTCCATAACTATATTTGGTGGCATCTTTCCCACAATGACATCGACTACGATAGGATGGATAAGGATCATAAACATGTCCCAATCGAGGCATATGAGTAACATCTTTGGCAGTCTTTGTAACATACTGAAAATAATGTTCTCGAGACCTGTACTAATGACCATGAATGTGTAAATGAGATGAGATACTTGGAGGGTGATTTGTGTTTTTATTATACTGTTAATTGTAATGGTTGTTAAAGAGATTTACTCTTTATTGTATCTATATTTTCTAAAGTTCATATTTATTTCCATTCCTTGCGTATTTGACATTGATTATTTTTATCTTATACATAATTTGTAAGTGTTTTTTTTTCTTTCTGCATTATATTTGTTTTTTTATGTGGGTTTTGGAGGTCAATGATGAGATGTTTGACCTTATGGGCTCTTCTGGATGACCTGTTTATTACAATTGGTTGGTATCACAAATGAAATCATAATAGAGGCAACCCTCTTTTTTTAGGTGTTATGATTTTTTGCGGTTCTCCTGGCTGGTCTTTTTTGGTGATATGCAAAAATGACACACACGAGTTTGGTAGTATGTAGGATAATAGAAACCAAGAACCCATTTTTTATAAGGTAGGTTGTCTTCTTGTAGTGACAGATTCATTGGTTTATATACTAAGTTCTGTGAAGCCTCATGGTTGCATAAAACTATAATTAATTACTTCTTTTATCAATTTTTACTTATACCATGTCTAATGAGGTGTTTTCTAAAGCAATTAAGAAAGACAGATTCGAGGATTTCTAGTACCTCTAGAGGATTGCACTGCTACTATAGACTTTAAAGTTTTCTGCTAACTTCACGACAGTCACATTGCAACGGGAGACAGTTTTGCAGGTGCCTGAGGAAAATCATGAAAAAAATATGGCTATTATCTATGGGCATCAAGTCTGGAAGATTCCACCGCCGAGAGTGATCGAGTATGGAGAGTATCCCTACTGAACATCTTAGGTCATGACACAGATCATCTGCATTTTAAAAATAATATTATCATACTATTAATTGGTATTTTAAGAGTCTTTTTTCTAAATTTTAGTAATCATATTACTCACTGTTAAGTGAGGAGTCTATCTTTATTTTGTAATGTTCTGCACTAGTTTTTTGCTTTTAAAGTATAAAATGAATATTTCATTTTATACTAGATTTCCTCTCATTCTTTTTCTCTTTAATATAATTATTTAAGAAGCGTTAGCTAAATAGAAAAAAATAATAAAAAAAATAAAGTTAGAAGGAGAAGTCACTGTGCTCAGAAATGCAAGGATGTGCTTCATATCACACACAAGGAATGGATTGTTTGGCAGAATAGAGGAATAAGACAAGTCTCTTAGAATGAATTCATAAGTCCTTTCGTAAAGAAAAGACCACTGATTTATAGATCATAAGGGGTATCTGATCTTGATTTTTATGAATATGTGGTTATATTCTCATTTTCTTTACTTATATATCTTACTTTACAATGGTGCCAAAAACTTAACTTCATAGAAAATAAGAATGCAACTATTATATTAAATATGAAAGTATATGTATCGTTATCAAGTAATATAGAACTTTTTGATTAAGCTCCTCTTGTCCTCACTTTTGGTTAAGGTTTAGTTTTTCCTCTTTTGTACTCTAAGGTCTAGCCATAGGACTTTATTGTTTACTATTCCTAGAAAACGAGAAGAAGAACTGTCACCATTAGAAATTCTACACTCCTCTTTGCTCAACTTTGAAGTTCCACATATTGGTCCTAACCTCTAGCACTTAGTAGGCAAGGTCAATATGGGGGAGCTCAAGGTGAGTTCCCATAGGACTGCTTGCCCTTAGGGTTGACTCTGGGTGTTGGTCTAGGGCTAAGACACTTACATGCACTCACTTGCACTCATTATCACCTATACCCACTAACAACCATAAACCCAAAATGGTTGACTTTAATCCCTTGATCCTTTGGGAGACTCATGTAGATGGTCCCCTAAACCCACTGGCCTTATGCTAGGGTTTAGCTAAGAACAATACATAGAGGATCCAAATGGGAATTCCATTTGTCCATAGCCCATCTTGGTGGTTAGCTTCCCAATTCTACAAAAAAATATCCAACTTTGCCTTTTTACACCCAAACCTACCCAAATTACCTTAACACCACCAAATCCCAAAATTTGGTCAAAATCCTTAAATTCATCCAAAATACCCAAACTTGTTCAAAAGTCATTTCAAATCTTTTGAAAATACCAAGGCTACCCAAAACCATCCAAAATTCCAAATTTACCAAAATACCCCCAAAAGTGTCAAAGTTACAAAAATACCCTTGGCACCCCAAACATTCCCAAAGCATCCAAAATCACTCAAAATGTCTTCAGAACTCATTTGGACCCCTCAATTGGATCCATTTTGACCAATTGGACCATTTTTTACCAAAACCTCCAAATTGCCTTTAAGGGCACAATTTCCCCAAATTTACCTCAAATGTCTATCAAGTTGGTTCTAATTTCCCCCAATTTCAATCATAAACTCAAATTCACCTTTCATGTGACCAATTTAAACCAAATACAAGCTCAATTGGTCCATGCTTTGAGCCCAATTTTGATCTAAGTCAAACCCCCAATTTTGTTCCTATGGCCTATTCCCACCAAATTGAACCCCATGGCCCACTCAATTGGCCTCAATTTAAATCCTAAACTCTTCATATCATTCATACACATCAAGCTTGACCTTAAATTGGCCTTTTTGAGGTATCAATTTCATTTAATTTCAACCCAAATCCAAATATCTCCAAATTTGCCCCAAACTGGCTATGTCTCCAAATTCCACCAAATTGATTACCCTAACCCCAAAATTGACACCTAATTTATGTTGAAAAACTATTCATGATGTTCCTATACACCATTTTCAACAATCAAGTTGGACTTAGCCCAAGCCTAGCCCATCCTAGGCCCAAGTCTAGCCCAACATACCCAAATTGACAAAAATTTTAAAATCCTTCAAATTGAACCCCCAATTGAACTTAAAATCATTTTATTACTTCACCAAAAATCTTCATTATAATCATCTACAAATTATTGATTAATCATTTGGGCTCAAAGTCATGGCTGGCCTAACCCAAACCCAAATTTAAGCCATTTGGACCAAAATTGAACCCATACACCAAAATTGGCCTAACCACCCTAAAATCACCAAATTTATGACTCCACAGCCACTAAGCTCCTCCTAAGGAACAGGCTAAACCCATTTGGACCGGCCATGGCATGCTATGGACCAATGGATCCCCAAATTAATGGATTTATGCCCATTTAAGGGACTTAACCAAAAATCTTCCTCCTCATCACTTGTCATTGAGGGTTAATTATAATTAACCCTCCCACTGGCTCACCTGACCTCCTGGCCCTACCAACCGACCTAGTGTCTGAAAAACACCAAAACCGATAGCCCCAAACTCAAATTCAAACCCAAACTCACCCATCTGAGCTGGGCAATTCCAATTGGCTTTAGCAGTTCAAAACCCTCCACGTAAGCAATATTTTCCACCCCCCAGTTGGCCCTGGCACCCAACCTAAGCCATTTTTATTTAAACCTCACCTCAATGGCCAAGTAAGAAGAGCTGAAAATTTTCTAAGGAAACTCTCTCAAATTGCTTCCTGAGACTCGCTAGGACCCCCTCAGTTCAAGACCACCATTTTCCCCCTCTGGTTCCCTCTGTGAGAGTTAAATTTTGAGCTCAAAATGTCAGTCAAAACTAAGACATATTTCCCCACAGCTCTACACTGAACTAAACCTTAATTAATTGTGCACACACCATCCCCATAGTGAGAGGAATTGATCCCCCACAGAAGCCCCCTCTCAAACAGCCTCTAGTATAGACTTTAATCAATACCTCAAATTGAGCTTGGTCAAAATCATACCTAGACCTTTTACCAAGGCTTGGGACTTTAATTGGAGGTTCGCTGGGACCAATCAAAGCTACCACAACCATCTGATTGAGGCCTCCTCTCTCAGACAAAGGTATTAAACTCCAACCCTAAACTGAGCTTGCTTTAATTCTCCATACACATTTACTGTATTTCATACCATATAATCCATATAGATAGGTTCATTTTTAGTAGATGAAGGTTTAGGAACAAACCCCATACAATTTGGTTGAATCTAGGCTAAGATCTTAAGGTTTTAGTGTGAACGGTTGGTTAGGTTACTTGGAGACAATAACATAGAGCCGTTCGATTTTGCGTGTATCCAATGGACGTAGGAGATCAAGCCAGACAGATCCATGGTGCATAAAGTGTAGTCCGCGTGGAGGCTACGTGGCTGACAACATCAAATGGCGGAGCAACGCGTGGAGCCTTCAAAGGTGCCTAGGATCCAGTCAGCTCCGCATGGATAAGTAGAAAAATAAGGATTTTTAAATTTTTTTAAATGCCTAAATATAAAAAATCCATATTTTTCTCTAGAAAAATCATAAAAATAAGTGAAAAATACTCTCCTGCTCAATGAATAAAGGACAATAATGTGGACTAAAAATAAATTTTTTTTTTCACTCCCTGATTTTAAATTAATTAAATACCTTCTGTGGTATTTTAATTCTCCATGACTTAAAACATTTCACCATTGCTTGGAATTTTGAGCATTTATTCCTCATGACAGTGGCCATGTCTTCTGATTTTTCTAAGGTCTGAGGGCATCTCTATGCTTCTAACCTTAATTTTAATTCTAAGGTGTCCATTTTAACTTATTTTAATTATATAAATCAAAATATCACTTGAAAAATTATGAGAATAATTTTAGTAGATTTCCTGTGATCAGAGACATCTTAGAAAAATATTTTGATGCTTTGAATCATGTTGTGAATTTTTATACTTACTTAAATGTAAATACCTTGTGTTAATTTTTGTAAATTAAACACATATAAAAAATTAACATAATCCACTCCACATTATTTATAAAAATCATGTCTACCCACTATAAAAACAGAAAAATTAATTGACTTGTCTAGGTACTAAAAAGGATTCCTTAAGGAAATCTTGTTTTTTGTATAAAAATAATTATATATTAAATTAAATATGCTTAGAAAAATTATGAAAACTATTTTTCTAAACTCCTTGTGATCAGGGGCATTTAATAAAAATAAAACCCATTTTTGTAAGAATACTTTATTTTTCAAATATATTTTGAATTAAAAATAATTAAAATAATTAAAATTTTCAAAAATACAAAAATCGCTTCAAAATGAATGGGAATGTCCGTTGATCACTTAGAACTCATTAGGACATTTTCCCTAATTTTTTCGAAGTTAAAAATAAATTTTAAAGGATTAAAAGTGAATTTTTCATATTGCTCAGTGAACAAAGGAGAATAATGTGGACTAAAAATAAAAATTTTTTTTTCACTCCCTGATTATTAATTAATTAAATACCTTCTATTTTATTTTAATTCTCCGTGACTTAAAACATTTCACAATGGCTTGGAATTTTGAGGGTTTATTCCTCATGACAGAGGCCATGTCTTCTGATTTTTCCAAGGTCAGAGGACATCTCTA
Organism: Phalaenopsis hybrid cultivar; assembly: GCA_002079205.1. Lineage (NCBI taxonomy): Eukaryota > Viridiplantae > Streptophyta > Magnoliopsida > Asparagales > Orchidaceae > Phalaenopsis > Phalaenopsis hybrid cultivar. The sequence goes on along the minus strand of JXCR01144205.1, from coordinate 388,598 downwards.
TGCTTCTAACCATAATTTTCAAGCTAAGGTGATCATTTTGGCTTATTTTAATTATATAAATCAAAATATCACTTGGAAAATTATGAGAACAATTAGTAGATTTCCTGTGGTTAAAGACATCTAGGAAAAATATTTTGATGCTTTGAATCATGTTGTGAAGTTTTATACTTTCTCAGATGTAAATACCTTGTGTTAATTTTTGTAAATTAAACACATATAAATAATTAACAAAATCAACTCCACATTGTTCATAAAAATCATTTCTACCCACTGTAAAAGCACCAAAATTATTTGACTTAGTCTTGGCACTAAAACGGATTTCTTAAGGAAACCTTGCTTTTTGTATAAAAAAAATTATATTAAATTAAATATGCTTAGAAAAGTTGTGAAAGCTATCTTTCTGAGTTCCTTGTGATCAGGGGCATTTTATAATAAAAAAAACCTATTTTTGTGAAAATACTTCATTTCTCAAATATATTTTGAATTAAAAATAATTAAAATAATCAAAATTTCCAAAAATACAAAAAATGGTTCAAAACAAATGGGAATACCCCTTAATCACTTAGAATTCATTAGGAAAATTTTACCTATTTTTTTCTAAGTTAAAAATAAATTTTAAAGGCTTAAAAGTAAATTTTTCATTTTTTCTCACTAAAATAATTATATTAAATAAATTAAAAATCACAAAAATACAAAATTTTATTATCTGAGTTTTTTGAACTCAGAGGAGCCTAATAAAAAATATAAAAAATAATTTCTGTATATAAATTCTATTTTTTTTTTGAATAAATCATGAAAGTTGATCTAAAATTAAATAATAAAAAAGAAATTTGATTCAAAAAATTATGAAACCTCTAATAATTTTTTTCATAAATATTAATTTTATTTTGGATAATTAAATAAATTAACTTTTGAAAATCCTATTTTCTAAATTTAAATAATTATCTAAATTAAATACAATTTATAGAGGTCCACATATCCTCCTCTAGCATTTTAATTACCTCATGAGTATAACACTATAAATCCTGAAAGTCTTTTGAGTTGTGTTTAAAGAGTTATGGGGTGAAGTCCCCCAAAGGCAAGGAAGTCATTTTGGACTTTGGCGTCTTAATAAAAATTTAGGGTTGACCAGGGATAAATGGGTAACTTTGATCCTAAAAAACATGTTTAGATGATTAAAATACAATGGGATTATAAGGTAGAAACTCACCCACCACCTTTGCACAACATCAATAGATAATAATCTCCCCTAATCTTTATGACTTAGAAGTCGATAACATCAAAAGTTTCTTGAATGAGAGGCTTAAGCTAAAAGGATGATAATTTACTTTGCTTAAGCGCAAAATTGGTGATAATTTGATCTTTAAATGAAAATACACATCACTTAAACTAAAATCTTAACCTTTAACAAATTCCCCATTATGATTTCTAAGGTCTTGGTAGTGACCTAGACTCAATATCTAAGCTCAATCGATTTGATTTAGAAGATAATTGGGTTGATAATAAATATTTTTAAACACTCCAAGTACAACTTTACTTGTGGGCACCACAATCTTAAATAACTCAAACTTGTCTTAGGGGCACTCACTCACATAACTCTTAATTGAAACATCAATCGATTAGTCGAGTACACTATCCTTGGGATAATTAAATTGTTAAGTTTCACTGAGCAACGGTGGAGTCATATTTCAACCTCGTATAATTGATGGAACAATATGTTAAGTTCAAAATGTACTCGAAGTAATTCAAGGGAACCTCAAAGTAGTTCAGGGTTATATTCCAAGAACTTTGGAATCTTTTGGATGTTTTGAAGGACAAATTTAACTTATCGTGTTTTGTCCTAAAATCATCTACTAGGATCTTCCGAGATTCAACTAAATCATAATGTGGGATTTAGTAGCTAATCCTTCATCTACTCATGCAATTTAAATTTCTTGCAACATTATATACATGCCTTGCAAGTATTGACCTTTCAGGAGGTGGAAACGAGAAGACTCGCCAGGTACGCTTTTACAGTTTATAGTACCGTTTTCCCTTTTACTTTCTATACTGTACCTTCATGCTTACAAACTTGCATGTTAAATAACAATCCTATATGAAAACCAAAGCTGATAGGATAGCTGTAAAACCAAAACCAAATTAAAATAAACTAAGATAAAATTCACTGCCACAACATTCAAATATAAAACAACTCAAAATTTAATCACAAACATCGCAAAAACCACAACTACAACAAAATTAAGACTTCTCTAGTGGATGATCGGGAATCCCTCGGAGGAGGTAATCTACGGTTGCTAACGAGGCTTCCCACAGTCTAAATGAAAGTATGGTACTCCTTAAGTTGAGTTTAGTAAATTCATTTGGACTAAGTAAATCCAATAGAAAATAGTGGTACTGGAACGAGGGAACCGTAGGATCCTAACCGGTATCGCTCTAATCAACTTTAACATGCCCCATAATATTTAAAGAACTACAACCATAGGGCCATCTGATTTGACACCATAACTTGACACAATAGAAAACTCGAACTAGTCACGATAAAGAGATTAAAGCTAGCACTGTGAGGAACACAATCATCTTCAACCACAAAACATGTCTTCCACAGCTAAACCAATTTCCTTCCTTAGAATTAAGCAACTAAGCCATAGGATTTTAAGGTTTTCTGCTTATGCAACATAAATCTTCACCTCATCTTTAGGCCTTTATACAGCTCTACTACACAATCTAAGCCCAAACTCATGTTAGGATTCCAAGGTTGTCGTCTGTCACGACTTAAACCCTCACGTCTAGGTTATTTGTGTGATCGTTTCACACGAATGTAAGCCCTAACATATAAAATTGGCGGGATACAACACCTAAATATTTCTCCTCAAAACTGAAGCCAAACAATAGGATAGACTGGGAAGTCACCGAGGTTCTCATTTGGATCTTTGACATCCCCTAGTTCTTCCTCCTTTGGATTCTACAATAAATGTTCCAAATTTAAGCCATTTCCATTTCATACCTTGCTTGTCCGATGTCGCTAAAAATTCCTATCCTTTTGACCTCTTTGAAGATAATATTTTCCTAATTTTTATCGAGAGTTTTATTAAATGACTTCGGTTATTTAAGATGTAATTAACTGTAGGGGCTTGCAGTTATAAGAAGCTTGTCCAAACCCATCTTAATATAAACTCTATTTAATTATTAATTTTAGATAGGGGAACTTATCGGCAAATAAAATAGTTTCACAGACCAAACGGATGTCATATATTTTTAGTTTATTTGATCGAGCCTCATCCTCAAATCTTGTGTTTATCCTTCGGGATAGATATAGGGTTTGAGGTACAGTGCTTTTTAATTTAAAAATTAAAAAATATGGGGTCAATTTGATTTCATATTTTTCTAAAACTTATATATATAAGCGAATTAAAATGTCCTTTCAAAGGAGGTGACGAGATTTTGATTCTGGTGGCCGACAGCATCCAACGAGAAACTCCACAACTTAAAATAGTGTTGACAGCTTCTAACGACTCCGCTAGGGACTAACTTTCCTCTCCATTTAAATCAAGAAATATTATCTGCATACATCAATAATGTGTTCATGTCTCTTATGAGCCAAATCACCTTTCTTCCATTTGCATGCTTTACCCATTTCAATCTTGGGAAAGTAATGTCAACTCTTTTGGTCTTCAAGACCGTCTGTTCAATCACCTTTGAACACAGAGGTTCAGGAGGCCATTAAGGACTTTTTAATCTTTATGTGGGGTTGGACCCCAATAGGTGTGTTGGTGGACTAGTTCCACCTGGGCATGGTGCATTGTTAAGTTGGTCCCGCACTGGGTCCTAAACACTTCACATCTCCTTTTCGACTTTGATTTGCTATTTTGTAAATTAAATCAAATTGTGTCGTGCTGCGCGTGCTTTTAAAAATTCCTTATATTAATCAAGTTTTTCTACTTTTAAACTACTCTTACTAAAATTTTAAAACCCCCCATAAACTAAATAAAAAAAATTAACTTAAACTTACCTGGTCTACAGATTAACCCCTGTTAAATTTTTAATGCTTGCACTAAGATTACGAGATTTTAGCCAAAGAGCTAACCCCAGAGCTTTCTCTTTTGAAGCTGTTGCAATGGCGTGCCCAAGGCTAACTTTTTCCTGCAACCTACCGACAAGCAGCAATGCCCACAATGTCGTTCCCACCATCAAATTTGGAACCGGATTTGATGATCTCATCCTCGGGAAAGCCCCGTTCGTCATAATGAAAGTCACAGCTCCAGAAGTTCAAGAGCCATCTGCTGAATTTAACCTGAATTGCCTTCAGGACTTCCCTTCTTGTAAGAGGGTCAAGACTACTGCCACCACGACACCCACCAAGACTGCTGTTCCCACTGCTGCTAAGGGAAAAGAAGTCATGATCATTAAAGATCCGGCTGAGGGATTGGCTGTCTCACCATCAGTATTTGAGATCGAATAAAGTTCAAATACTACACTACTAACTGAAACCCAAAGGAGAAATTGTAATAGGAGGGTTTGGAGGGATACTAAAGCTTAGGTTCTTAAGGACATATTTGTTAAGGAAGATCCTCACCAGGATGAGTCAAGATTACTTAAAACATATCCACTACTGCGAGGAAGTAAATTCCATCCTTTAATGGGTACCAATGGGTACAAGAGTATCCAGAAAATTACCGCTACTTTACCATCACTTCATGGACATGGTGACAAAAGAAAGAAGTCCACTCCTATCACCTGAGTCAATTCAATTTTCAAGAGGCTAGCTACCAAGGAAAGTTGCTCAGTTAGTGAACTACTTAAACGAGTGGGACATACAGTGTCCCCTCGCATAAAAAAAGAAATCTTAAAGGACATCAAATATGTCAGACGATCTTAGAAATCAACTGAAGCTTTGTCTGCTCGTCTTCCTATCTGGTTCTGCTTAGGGAGCAGAGTTGATACCGCCATAGTTACCACCGATTCTACCATCACCAGGACTGCAGGTTGTCAACCAGCCAAGGCACAACTTGGTTCAAGAATTCTACTGATCGCACATTATAAGGATATTCCTAAAGTCCCAAAGGATAAGACTAATAGATTTCCCATTATTGTATCTAGTCTGCAACATGGAGAGCATACCTTTCCTTGACATACCGATGTTTTTGCTGAGACACCCCGTCTCAAGACATCACCGTCAAGGAAAAAGGTATGGATACCCAAGGTCGCTGTACCGATATAGTCGAGCAAGCCCGCAGGGCAAGGTCATAGAATAAAATCAGGGTCCTAAATATCTGACATTGTCGTAGCAATTGCCAGCGCGATGGAAGAAAAAGAGGAGGAGGTACAACAGGGTCCTCCAGATCTTAACGCATATCAAGAATCAAAAACGAAAGAAAAGTTGAATAGCTCAGGGTCCAAATTTCAAAGTTGGCACGGGAACATGGAGTTTTCATCGATGATGATGATGAAGATTTTAATTATAATGATTAACTCGAAGAAGATTTCATGGATTTCCATGTCATTGAAACTAGAGCCACTACATCTGCGCACGAGGCTCAACCTCTTGTCAAAGAGAACTCCGTAGATGAGCTGCATAAGGCTATCCTCCTAAGGGATGAGCAAGTCAGCCAACTGGAGAAAAGGATTGAAGAGATGGTTGCAGCCATGACCGTCATGGCCACAATTCAAGGATAATCTTAACCCCCACAGTTAGCCTCTTCAAAGGTCAACCAACTAGAAATTATACATATTACAGATGAAAGAAGAGAAGTCACCTCAGCAAACAAAAATGAGCAACCAAAGAAGGATCCTCCATTGAGTGCCATGTCGGAGAAGGATATTAAGTAAATGGTCAAGCAAGTTCGGCAGGCCTTAACCCAATGTAAGAGTGGTGCATTGGTTTTAAAGGGTAGACCTTACCCAGAAGAATTTGATGTCGTACCCTTCTTTAAGGGTTTTGTGTCCCCAAAATTTAAGATATTTGATGGGACTAAAAATCCCAAACAACACATAACACATTTTCCGGCCAGTTGTGACAACACAAGAAGTAACGAGGCTTTACCCTTCCAACAATTCGTAAACAGCCCATCAGGGATTGCTTTTGATTGGTATATTGATTTGCCTATTGGATCAGTTAAGACATTTGTCGGGCTGGAACAATTATTTGTGAAGAGATTTACCGAAGCACAACACCATGTTTCTATAGGAGAGCTCATGACAAAATCAATAGATCCCACCGACGGCGCCCTCCACGCCACCGACGACAAGATTTTCCTAAGACTTAGGATTTTAATTCCAATTGAGCACGCCGACAGCGCCATCGACCCCACTGATGGCAAGCTCACAAAAAACACTTTTAACCGCAATTTTGACCAGTCAACCGCCAATATTCATCATCCCCTTCCTTTTAAAAATGCCATTTTCGACCTAGGGCTTGAGAGATCTTGGATTGGGAGGCGAGTTCAAGGATTTTTGACACCGGATTTGATCATCTTTAGGTAAGAGCTTCACTCCAAGCAAAAATTATTTGATTTTCACAATGAATTCTTCCACATTAAGGAGATCCGAAAATTTTTGAGGATGTGAAGAAAATTTGGGAAGAAATTCATGGATCTTAGTGTTGAAATCTTATAATTACTATTGCAAGTAATGATTTGCATATTTGAAGTAATTTTTGGAATTTTTCTATAATTTTATTAGATTGAAATGGCTCCACGACAAAATAGAAGAGTTAAGTTCGAAAAGTCTCGCTTCATCAAAGCGATGGCTCAAACAAGATTTACTTCAGTATTTAAAGGAAAGAAGTGTATACAAGATCGAGTTCTTGAAAGTCCGGGAGGAGAAATTGAACGAGTTATTGCAGAGCGGAGGTGGGAAAACTTTTGTTACATCACCAATAAAGCTGATGCAAATGTTGTAACGGAGTTCTACGCCAATGTAATTTATTTTGATGACGGAATTGTTCAAGTGCGAGGATTCCCTGTTGAGTTTACAACCGCCCGCATCAACACTTCTTATGAAGTCCCAGACTCTTACAGCTGCTAATATGAATCTTTTAGTACAATGGAAGGCCCACTAAATGATGTGATCAACTTTTTTCTGATGGGAAAGGAACATAGAAGATAAAGCAGCGAGAACGGGTAAATTTTTCTGCTTCCATGTTGAATGCCACCTCTAAGTCGTGGCACTATTTCATTTCCTCTACTCTGTTACCGACCTATCACCATAGTGAGGTAACTAGAGATAGAGCTATTCTGAATTTCTGTATTCAGAATAATAGAACTATAAATGTTGGGAGAATAATGCTTAAGAATATGTTGACTACAGCAAGGAGTGAGACTGGTGGAGGTCTAGGATATCTTGAACTTATTTATACAATTTATAAACTTTATGGAGTAGAATTTATTAGGACATCCTGAACTTATTTATACAATTTGTAAACTTTCTGGAGTAGAATTTGGAGATGAATGATGGGTTTATCCTATGAAACCCATTAGTAAAGCTAATTTGAAGACTTATGAATCCCATGAGAAACGGAGAACTGGGAGTAGAAGTCAAGAACCTTCTATTAGTAGAGATGTTCCCTCTACAAGTTATGATCTTCCACCTTCTAGTTCTCCTACCCTCTCTGATTTGATGAATGAGTTGACCTTGCAGCGAAAGAGCATAGACTTGATAAGTGAAAGGATTCGAGGTTTAGAATGTTGACACGATATGATAGTGAGTACCTTCAGAGGCATTCAAATTTTGAGGTAGCCTATTATGAAGCTCAGGCCTGGCACTACAGAGGTGAGCCTGATGTTACTTTTCCTGAGTGCCCCCGATATCCTCTGTATCATCCCGNAAATCATTAAAGGCTATCCAGATATAGTAATCCTCACTTGAAAAAGGAAAAAGAAAGGATTGAAAAGAATCCTTAAAATGAAAAGAAAAATATATAGGATTGAAAGCAATCCAAATGAAAAGGAAAAAGAAAGAAAAAAATTATGGAAGTGAAGAGAAGCTTGAGGATATGCCTAATAAAAAATTGGCTTCACTAAAATTATGGAAGTGAGGAGAAGATTGAGGATATGCCTAATCAAAAATTGGCTTCACTGGACCATCCTGAACTTATATTTATGGAATAGGTCTTTTACTAGTAGAGTTCTCATGAAGTTCTTATCTTTTAGATATTCTAAATGACTAAATATTGAAACATATAATCATTCTTGAAATAAATAAAAGACTAGAACTCTTAAACTTGATGACTGAATAATCTTGTGGCTATAGAGTTAATTCAATTACTTGAATTCTTTCTGAAAAAATCTCACTATGATATTTATTTAAGTAAAACTTATAGTATTTCTGAATTAAAACTTAACTGCACTAGATCATAACTTTTATATCGTACTAAAATTACTTGAGAGCAACTAATAGTTAAGTTTGAGAGATTTTGACCAGAGGAAAATATGTTGAGATTTTCATACTTAATTTATACTATTTTTAATGATATTGCACTGTAAAGAAAGGTATTTTTGATGTTTTTTTTAAGGAATGATGAATTAGGGTCATTAGAGCAAAAAGATGCAAAAAGGAGAGAATTTGGAGCGAAGAGGACCAAAATGTGGACATTTGAACAAGGCCACCGACAACGCCCTCGACCCCACTGACGGTGAGTTTTTCTCGAGGCTACAGGACAAAATTCTCATAAGTCCGCCGACGGCTCCCTCAAGGCCGCCGGCGGCGAGCTCGACGGTATGCCTACTCAAGCTTTGGATAAGGCCAAATTTTGAAGGGATGCTTAGGCAACTCTTGGTAAAGCTCATCCATAAATTTAAAAGACTATTTTGGCCAAAAATTGGAGAGCCTAAAGAAGGAGGGAAAAAAACTAGAGAGTAAAGGAAGTGCTAGAAAGAGTTCTTAGAGATTAGAAAGGTTCCCCGTGGTGGTGTCCGCTGAGTTTTTGTTGTTTGTAGAGTGTAGAGATTTTAATTTAGGGTTAGTTGTGAGGAATTCTTTGAGAGATTGTAAGAGTGGAGGGAAAGTGAGAGATTTCTTCCTCCTTTCCGAGGGAAAGAATATAGGGAGTAAAGGAAGTGCTAGGAGAGTTCCTAGAGATTAGAAAAATTCCAATATTAGTGAGGAATTTTCGAGAGATTGTAAGAGTGGAGGGAAAGTGAGAGATTTCTTCCTCCTTGCTACTTCAAAAAGGAATTGCTTCGAGAGATTGTAAGAGTGGAGGGAAAGTGAGAGATTTCTTCCTCCTTGCCGCTTTGAAGAAGAATTTTCGAGAGATTGTAAGAGTGGAGGGAAAGTGAGAGATTTCTTCCTCCTTGCTACTTCAAAGAGAAATAGGAGGTGCTAGAGAGAGTTCATAGAGGTTAGAAAGGTTCCAATATTGTGAGGAACTCTTTAAAATTGTAAGAGTGGAGGGAAAGTGAGAGATTTCTTCCTCCTTGCTACTTCAAATTTTCGAGAGATTGTAAGAGTGGAGGGAAAGTGAGAGATTTCTTCCTCCTTGCTACTTCAAAAAGGAATTGCTTCGAGAGATTGTAAGAGTGGAGGGAAAGTGAGAGATTTCTTCCTCCTTGCCGCTTTGAAGAAGAATTTTCGAGAGATTGTAAGAGTGGAGGGAAAGTGAGAGATTTCTTCCTCCTTGCTACTTCAAAGAGAAATAGGAGGTGCTAGAGAGAGTTCATAGAGGTTAGAAAGGTTCCAATATTGTGAGGAACTCTTTAAGTTTGTAAGAGTGGAGGGAAAGTGAGAGATTTCTTCCTCCTTGCCGCTTTGAAGAGGAATTTATTGTAAGAGTGGAGGGAAAGTGAGAGATTTCTTCCTCCTTGCCGCTTCAAAGAGGAATTCTATGTGCTAAGAGTGGAGGGAAAGTGAGAGATTTCTTCCTCCTTGCTACTTCAAAGAGGAATTCTGTGTACGAAAGTGAGAGATTTCTTCCTCCTTGCTACTTTGAAGAGGAATTCTGTGTGTTGTAAAGAAAAGAAGAGATTCAGAGGAACTTCAAACAGTGTTCTTGGGGAGAAACTAGAGATAAGTTATTTACTTGTTGTAGTTTGTATGACTTTAATTTTATATATGAATTTCGAGTTTTGTTGTGTTTTTCCCATGAGATCTAAGTAGTTTTCTCTGTCTTTCTCCTTATCTTCTGTGAAATGGTGATTTGAATTGGTGAAGCCATGAAAATGTTTAAGAAATTATGATGATCTTTCACTTCAATCTTAATTTACTTTCAATCTGGCCAATTGATTAGTTAAAATATAATGTGTTTTACAACAAAAGTGAAGATTACATCCAAGATTCAGGGAGGTCAAAGCCCTTGGAATTTTAGTGCAAATAAATAGGGAAATAATATTATCGGGTGTAGAATTGGAGATTTTACGTGACAGACTAAAATCCCCAATTCGGTCCTATCGTTTAGGTGCTGAAGTGTAGATGTTAGCCATCAGGTGTGACAGACTAAAATCCTCAATTTGGTCCTATCGTTTGGGTGTTGAAGTGTAGATGTTAGCCCTCAGGCCTGACAGACTAAAATCCCCAATTCGGTCCTATCGTTTGGGTGCTGATGTGTAGATGTTAGCCCGCAGAAGTTGGGTGCAAATAAATAGGGAAATATTATTATCGGGCGTAGAATTGTATTTTAGAGTGGGAAGTTGGGTGCAAATAAATAGGGAAATAATATTATCGGGCGTATAATTGGAGATTTTAGAGTGAGAGACTAAAATCCCCAATTCGGTCCTATTGTTTGGGTGCTGAAGTGTAGATGTTAGCCCTCAGATTTGGGTGCAAATAAATATGGAAATAAAATTATCGGGCGTAGAATTGGAGATTTTAGAGTGACAATTGGAAGTTGGGTGAAAATAAATAGGGAAATAAAATTATCAGGCGTAGAATTGGAGATTTTAGAGTGACAGAAAAATCCCCAATTTGGTCCTATCGTTTGGGTGCTGAAGTGTAGATGTTAGCCCTCAGGCGAGGACCCCAATTTGAAATAAAATTATCGGGCGTAGAATTGGAGATTTTAGAGTGACAGACTAAAATCCTCAATTGAAATAGGGAAATAAAATTATCGGGCTTAGAATTGGAGATTTTAGAGTGATAGACTAAAATCCCCAATTCAATCCTATTGTTTGGGTGTTGAAGTGTAGATGTTAGCCCTCAGGTGAGGGGAACGTGAGAGCTCCAAAGTGAGAGCCATTATCGGGCGTAGAATTGGAGATTTTAGAGTGACAGACTAAAATCCTCAATTCGGTCCCATTTGGGTGCTGAAGTGTAGATGTTAGCCCTCAGGCGAGGGGAACATGGGAGCTCCGAAGTGAGATCCGGGGTGCTGAAGTGTAGATGTTAGCCCTCAGGTGAGGGGAATGTGGGAGCTCCGAAGTGAGAGTCGGTATCCTCCCAGCCTAACTGCAGATTCAGTAAATAAGCGTAGGATTGGTCAATGATCTCTATGCCTGGACCAAAGGGTAAAGAATAGGTATGCTCCTATTTGGCACAATATAAATTGAACTAATTCACTTTATCCATTCACTATAATTTTTTGACAAGGAGAAGGATGCTTTCTTATATATTGAATATCACAATTAGACCCTCCTTAGTATCATTAGTTATTTAATAGTTATTAAATTTACCTATTTATTTCAATTGCCTATTAGTGAAAGATAAGCAAATTCAACTTCATTGTTGTGATTAAAGTATTGCTTTTCTAAAATCTTAGTTCGCAGTTCTAAACCACTCTCTGTGGGATCGATATCTAGGGCTCCATTAGAGCCCTATATTACTTGAGCGATGCATATACTTGCATTGATAAGTGTGACTTTACCATTATTGAATATTTATTGCGTCCATATTTATCTTGTATTTTTAAGCATATATAAAGTTGCGGTCACAAAGCCAGCAGTCTTTAAGAAGAAACTAAACATATGGATTCTCACGAGAAATTTAAATCAACAAGAGTCTTTGAAAAGAAGTCAAGAACAGTAGTGACTGTCGATAAAGGAAAATAACCAATGAAGATGTATCCAGAAAAATCATTGTCAATCTTCACAGCTTGCTCAAAAACAAAGTAGCCAATCTAACCAGCAACTGCCTCAAGGAGGATCATCTCGAACAGAGAATAAAAGAATATTTATAGCAAAATGACAGAAAATGGTGTATTATTTCAAAGATGAAGCCATATCCAAAATGTTCAGAAGTCTGATGAAGAAGGCTGAATTCAGACTACCAGATCTAAAGAAACTCGAAGACGTCGATAAGAAAGATCAACCAAATTATTGCCCATACCACAGGTTGCTTGGGCACACTATAGAAGAATGTTTCATTTTTAAGGATTGGCTCGAGAAGAATCTTAATAAAACAAATATAACGATCCCAAAAGAATATTTAAAAGAACCTGAAAAGGTTTCCATAAATATGATTTCAACTGGGCCAATCTCTCTGATTGATCCATATACTGGAGAAGATGGATGGAGTACAACTTGGGACAAGCTCAAGAGGGTCCTAAACCAAATCCAGGATGCATCAAAACAATCTTCCGCATATACTGGAAAAGATGGAGCAAATCATCCAAACAAATATTGAACCAAATCTAGAATGCTTCAAAATATGCCTCCGTTTAGAATCTTCAACCTGCCAAACCCAAGATGAAGATTTCACCAGGAGATTCATCGTCGTCAAAGATAAAGAAGAAGAAGAATACCACCATGAAGAATGATGGCACGAGGGGTAGGATAGTGGTTGCCTCTACTAGATTAGTTGTTTTGGATTTGGGGAAGAAAATCTTCAAACCCCTGACTTTGTATGATTATCCTTTTACCCCTCCTGGGTCTTAAGAATACAATGATTGTGATTTTGGCTACATTTTAACTATTTCTGGTGATAACGTAACTGATTTTGACCAATCTAGCCTCGATCTAGATTCTTAAAATGATCCAAAAATCATACTAGAGTCCGATGAACTCTCTAACAATACAAAAGAAGACATTGACGATACCGCTTATGACAACACAGGGAGTGAGGAACCAACTCTCGAGCACCACAGTGCACCGCTTGCCATCAACTTAGATCTTTCTGACAAAGAAGGAACACCAGAAGATTTGATAATGATATCTCAAGAAGAATAAATTATAGAGGTGAACTTAAGAAGTGGGAGAGTATTACCCCCAATAATAGCTCCAACAGATAAAGGAAAATAAATATATTCTAGGGAAAAACTACCTCCACCTCCATCTGTGGAAGAACCACATAACTAAGAGAAAATTAGAGGACCATACAAAGTGGATTACAACGTGGTAGCTCATCTTAGGAGGTTGTCAGCCATATTAAGCATCTACGATGCTTTGATCCTATCAAAGAAGATGAGAGAGTCTCTGGTTACAGTCTTGCTTGACCTAGACATTTATTTAGCCTAGTTGGCCAGCACATCCTAGGATGAAGTTTGCTCATTGAAGGAACAGTCTGGGGTAACCTTCACAGATGAAGAATTGCTACTCAGTACCACTGACCATAATCGTCCACTCTACATCTCCGTTAAAATTGGTAGATTTGTGTTTTCTAGAGTTTTAGTAGATCTTAGAACGTCACTCAATTTGATGAGTCTACGGACATTGACCTATTTGGATATTGAAGCTCAGGAACTTACGATCGATAAAATGATGCTAAGAGGATTCAACCAAAAGGGAGAGAGAGCCCTTGGATCCATTACATTGCTTATGGAGGTTGGAGAAATAGTAACAACCGCAAAGTTTCATATCATCGATGCCGAGACCTCTTTCAATGCTCTACTGGGTCGACCATGGATTCATGAACACAAAATGGTTCCATCTTATCTACTCCAATGCATTAAGTACTACAAAAAGGGATAAGAACATTGCATCAAGGGAGATCTACAACCATTTTCAGTTCATGAAGTTGGTATTCATGAAGATGCTGCCTTCTACACACCTCCAAAGAAAATTGTCTTCTCTCGCAAAATCATGACAAATAAAGGTGAAGATTAAAAAAAATCTCAAAGAGGTGGCCATTCAACTCCACTTTGTTGATCTTTCACCATCCTTTTACAACAAGTTTATGGAGGTTCTTTTTGTTCGCGCACCTGAGGTCGAGGTCGGGGACGTGGATAAGGAAAAACAAACTTAATTATTGGACTAACTAAGCCAACCATCAATATATTTGATGAAGAAAGTTCTGAAGATGAAATAATGATGACAAAATGGAAGAAACCTCAGTATGAGATATCCTTAGAAGATGCGGAGAAAAGCAAATATGAGACGATGTTTGATCAGATAAACCTCAATGTGAACACCATGACCCTTACTCTGATTCTCCCTCAAAAGGTCGAGAGTTTAGAGGTCAAGGAAGTCCATAGCACTGGTTCAAAGCCGATCAAGTTTTATCATGCTCGTACCTCTAGTGATCTTGAAAATCATGTAAACTTGGATGATGATCCTAATGAATTAGTGGAATTACCTTTTGGTTACTTTTTGCCATGTGTATAAAATTTAATTTAATAGGGAAATTTGCCAAAACAAATACCAAAAGATAAATTAAAACTTTTTGAAAAAATATAGAATGTTAAAAGTCCAACTCCCAACTCAAAAGAGGGTCTCAGATTTAGTACAGTAGGGCCTGTTGATGATTTAGAATTTTGTATGGTTGTTACTAGTGAATCAGAAGGGGATTGCCTTGATATGGAGGATGGCTCTACTGATAAGCTGATAGAAAATGCTCAACCAGAATTTGAGGAGGAAATTAAATCAACTGTTGATGAATTGAAGGAAATTAACCCCAGAACTGGAGAATAACCCCAACCTATATTTATAAGTTCTCTACTCAACGATGAAGAATCTTTACAACTGATCAAAAATTCAAAGATTGCTTTGCATTGAGCTATGATGAGATGCCAGGACTGTCAGCAGAGGTTGCAGTTCATAAACTCGGGGTAGATAAAGATATGACTTCAGTAAAACAAGCTCCCAAAAGAATGCTACTCAAAATATAGTAGTAAGTCATCGCCAAGGTGAAGAAATTAATAGATGCTAACTTTGTAAAAGAAGAGCAATACCCCACATGGTTAGCTAACATTGTCCCAGTTAAGAAGAAAAATTGACAAATATGTGTTTGTGTTGACTTCAGAGAATTTAATTAAGCTTGTCCAAAAGATGAATTTTCGTTACCAATACCAGAAATGATGGTGGACATCGCTTCTACACATGAAATCTTCTCTTTTATGGACAGATCGTCGAGATACAATCAAATCAAGATAGCTCCCGAAGATGCAGCACTTACAGCCTTCAGAACACCTATCGGGATTTTTTGCTACACAGTGATGCCGTTCGGTCTAAAGAACGCTGGAGCAACATACCAACGTGCAATGACAAATATTTTTAATGACCTCATTCAAAATCAAGTTGAATACTACGTGGATGATTTGGTCATCAAGAGCAAGTGAAAAATAGACCATTTGTATGATTTGATGATTGTTTTTGAACGGTTATGACGATATGACCTTAAAATGAATCCCTTAAAGTGCGCCTTTGGCGTTTCCTCTTGGAAGTTTATAGGATTCGCTGTCCATCATCTGAGAATTGAGATCGACCCATGTAAAATTAAAGCTATCTTGGAAATGCATCCACCTAAACCTTAAAGCAACTACATTCCTTCCAAGGAAAGTTGGCATATCTAAGATGCTTTTTTTTCTAATCTCTCAGGTAGGTGTCAGCCATTCTCAGGATTAATTTAAAAGGATGCCAAATTCATTTGGGAAGAGAAATTCAAGCAGACATTTGAGGACGTTAAGCAATATTTAATGAAACCTCTTGTTTTGGCAGCCCTTATCCCAGGGAAACCTTTGATACTTTATATTGCGACCTTAGACGACTCTCTTGGAGCCCTCTTAGCCCAAGTCAATGATGAGGGTAAAGAAAACACACTCTACTACTTGAGTCTCTGCCTAATACCTACAGAGATAAGGTATCCACCTATTGAGAAGTATTGTCTAGCTTTGACTTTCCCTGCCCAAAAACTTAGACATTACATGTTTTCTCATAAGATTACCCTAATTTCAGAAGTTAATCCATTGCAATATTTGATGACCTGACCAACACTCTTTGGACATCTAGAAAGATGGACGATGATCTTATTGCAATTTGAGATAACTTTTGTTTCCATCCATGCTTTCAAGGGATAGATTTTAGCAAACTTCCTTGCTGCCCAACACACCACACCTATTGGGGGTCCATTTGTTGACCTTCTTTTGGTTGAGGTTTAGTTTTTCCTCTTTAGTAGCCTAAGGTCTATCCATAGGACTTTCCTGTTGACTTTTCCTAAGAATTTAGAAGAAGAACCCTAAACATTATAAATTCTACACGCCTCTTTACTCAACTTGAAGTTCCACATATTGGGCATAACCTCTAGCACTTAATAGGTAGGGTCAATATGAGGGAGCTCAAGGTGAGTTACTATTGGACAGCTGACTGACCTTTTTTGTAAATCAACAATTACAAAAATTTGATGACACTATTAGAAGATTTAAATTCCAGCAACGATGCCAAAAACTTGACTGTGACTTTATATATATGTTTGATTTAATAATGATGTATAGATATGATATTCAATAATGTTTAAGTCAAATTTTTCAACGCAATTATACATATCGCTCAAGTAATATAGGGCTCTAATGGAGTCCTAGATATCAATCCCACAGGGAGTAGTTTAGAATTATGGACTAAGACCTATACATATAGCTCAAGTAATATAGGGCTCTAATGGAGTCCTAGATATCGATCCCACAGGGAGAAGTAGAATTCTACGGACTAAGATTTAATAAAAAGTATTACTTCAACTACAACAACGTTCAAGTTGCTAATCTGTCACTAATAGGCAATTGAAATAAGTAGATAATTTGGATAATAACTAATTATAGAAAATAATGTTTAATTGTGATATTTAATATATAAGAAAGCATCCTTCTCCTTGTCAAGAAATTATAGTGAATGGATAAAATGAATTAGTTCACTTTATATTGTGCCAAATAGGAGCATACCTATTATTTACCCTTTGGTCCAGGCATAATGACTAATCCTACGCTAAATTGGAGCATACTTATTCTTTACCCTTTGGTCCAGGCATAAAGAACATTGACTAATCCTACGCTTTTTTACTGAATCTGTGGCTAGGCTGGGAGGATACCGGCTACACTTTGGAGCTCCCACGTTCCCCTCACCTGAGGGCTAACATCTACACATCAACACCCAAACATAAAGAACATTGACTAATCCTACGCTTGTTTACTGAATCTGCGGCTAGGCTGGGAGAATACCGGCTCTTACTTTCGAGCTCCCACGTTCCCCTCGCCTGAGGGCTAACATCTACACTTCAACACCCAAACGATAGGATTGAATTGAGCTCCCACGTTCCCCTCGCCTGAGGGCTAACATCTACACTTCAGCACCCAAACGATATGACTTACCCTTTGGTCCAGACATAAAGAACATTGACTAATCCTATGCTTGGTTACTGATTCTGTAACTAGGCTGGGAGGATACCGACTCTCACTTTGGAGCTTTCACGTTCCCCTCACTGAATCTGTGGCTAGGCTGGGAGGATACCGGCTCTCACTTCGGAGCTCCCACGTTCCCCTCGCTTGAGGGCTAACATCTACACTTCAGCACCTACCTATTCTTTACCCTTTGGTACAGACATAAAGAACATTGACTAATCCTATGCTTGGTTACCGATGAGCATACCTATTCTTTACTCTTTGGTCAAGGCATAAAGAACATTGACTAATCCTATGCTTGTTTACTGAATTTGCGGCTAGGCTGGGAGGATACCAGCTCTCACTTTGGAGCTCCCACGTTCCCCTCACCTGAGTTCTTTACCCTTTGGTCCAGGCATAAAGAACATTGAGTAATCATATGCTTGTTTACTAAATCCGAATTCTTTACCCTTTGGTCCAGACATAAAGAACATTGACTAATCTTATGCTTGTTTGCTAAATTCGTATTTACCCTTTGGTCCAAGCATAAAGAACATTGACTAATCCTATGCTTGTTTATTGAATCTGCGATACCCTTTGGTCCAGACATAAAGAACATTGACTAATCCTATTCTTGTTTATTGAATCTGTGGTCCCTTTGGTCCTGGCATAAAGAACATTGACTAATCCTACGCTTGTTTACTGAATCTGCGGCTAATCTTTGGTCCAGGCATAAAGAACATTGACTAATCCTATGCTTGGTTACTGATTTTGCGGCTAGTGGTCCAGGCATAAAGAACATTGACTAATTCTATGCTTAGTTACTGATTCTGCGGCTAGGCTGAGACCGGCTCTCACTTCGGAGCTCCCACGTTCCCCTCACCTGAGGGCTAACATCTACACATCAGTACACAAATGATAGGACCGAATTGGGGATTTTAGTCTGTCACACTAAAATCTCCAATTCTACTCTCGATAGCATTATTTCCCTATTTATTTGCACCCAACTTCCAAGGGCTTTGACCTCCCTGAACCTTGGATGTAATCTTCAGTTTAGTTGTAAAACTCAACATATTTTAACAATTCAATTGGCCAGATTGAAAGTAAATTAAGATCAAAGTGAAAAGATCATCACAATTTCTTAAACATTTTCATGGCTTCACCATTTCATAAATCTCGAGACAAAGAGAAAGACAGAGAAAACTACTCAGAACTCATAGGGAAAGCACAACACAACTTGGAATTCATATATAAAATCAAAGCCATACAAACTATAACAAGTAAATAACTTATCTCCAAATTTCTCACCAAGAACACTCCTCAAAGTTCCTTTGAATCACTTTCTTTCTTTACAGCACACAAAATTCTTCTTCGAAGTAGCAAGGAGGAAGAAATCTCTCACTTTCCCTCCACTCTTATAATTTCTCAAAGAATTCCTCACAATTATACACTCTAGCAAGCTTTCTATGCACTAATGGATCCTTTCTAACTTCCAGGAATGCAAAAGTCTCTACTCCAAGCTTATTATTTTCGGCCAAAATGTTCTCTATAAGGATGTGGATGAGTTTTCCCAAGAGTTACTTACGCACCCCTCAAAAATCCGGCCTTATCCATTGTACATGTCACATAATCGTTGATCCCGCCGTCGGCGGCCTCGATGGCGCCGTCGGCAGCCTTCTGGAGAATTTGTCCTGTAGCCTCCGGAAAAGCTCGCTGTTAGGGGCCTCGATGGCGCCGTTGGCGCCCTACTGTAATTCTCCACATTTTGGTCCTTTTTGCTCTAAATTCACTCCTTTTTGCATCTTTTTGCTCCATTGACCCTAATTCATCATTCCTACAACAAAACATTAAAAATACCTTTCTTTAAATTGCAATATCATTAAAAACAGTGTAAAAGAGGTATGAAAATTTCAACATATTTTCCTTTGGTCAAAATCCCCCAAACTTAACTATTACTTGTCCTCAAGTAATTTTAGTACTATATAAAATTTATGATCTACTACAGTAATATTTTAATTCAGAAACACTATAAGTTTGATTTAGATAAATATCATAGTGAGATTTTCAGAAAAATTAACTCTGTATCCATCAGAATATCTAGTCATCAAGTTTTAAGGATTCTAGCTTTTCTATTTATTTCAAGAATGACTATAGATTGCAATATTAAGTCACTTAGAATATCCAAAACATAAGAACTTCATGAGAATTCTATTAGTAAAAGGATCTATTCCATAAATATAAGTTCAGGAATGCATTTAAGTTTCCCTTTAGGTAGGTTCAGTGAAGCCAATTTTTTATTAGGCATATCCTCAAGCTTCTCCTCACTTTCATTTTTCTTTATTTTTTTTCTTTCTTTTTTCTTTTCATTTGGATTGCTTTCAATCCTATATATTTTTCTTTTCACAGGGATTGTTTTCAATCCTTTCTTTTTCCTTTTTTAAGTGAGGATTACTATATCTGGATAGTCTTCCAGGGATTGTTTTCAATCCTTTCTTTTTCCTTTTTCAAGTGAGGATTACTATATCTGGATAGCTTTAATTGATTTTGAACTTCACTTTTCTTTCCCTAAATTTGAAACTCAAAGCATTTCTTACCTTATAGGTATTTCATAGCTTTTACATCATTGAGCCCCAGTCTTTTCTTCTCAATTAAAATTCCAAATTCTTAATATTTTTATAGTTTTCTTTACTTTAAATAGTTAACTATAGTCTTATTCTCTTATACTAAATATCTTAAGTAATAGTTTCCTTTACTTTAAATAGTTAACTATAGTCTTATTCTCTTATACTAAATATCTTAATTTACAAAATTAATTTTTCTTAAGTCAAAATTAATTTTCATTACAGTTAACTATAATCTTATTCTCTTATACTAAATATCTTAAGTTATCATAGCTTTTACATCATTGAGCCCCAATCTTTTCTTCTCAAATAAATTTCCAGATTATTAACACTTCAAAATATAGTGTCCTTTACTTTAAATAGTTAACTATAATCTTATTCTCTTATACTAAATATCTTAAGTTACAATATTATTTTTTATTTTTACTTTAAATAGTTAACTATAATCTTATTCTCTTATACTAAATATCTTAAGTTACAAAATTAATTTTTGTTATCTTTTCTTCTCAAATGAACTTCCAAATTCTTAATACTTCAAAATATAGTTTCCTTTACTTTAGTAGTTAACTATAATCTTATTCTCTTATACTAAATATCTTAAGTTACAAAATTAATTTTCTATTTCTTTAAATCTACCATAATATTTAAATAGTTACAAAAATATAGTTACTTGAATTAAATTTACTACATAATATCATATTAATAATTTTTGAAAATATTTAAATTGAGAACATATAATAGTTAATCTTTTTCTTTCCTCCCTATAAATAATTTTTAAAAATATTGAAATAGAGGACATCTAATAGTTAATCTTTTTCTTCCCTTCCGCAAACTTAAATTTTTAAATATGAAAAAAAGGTTGAAAGAAAATACTATAAATATAAATCATACCTAAGTATTGTAGACATTTTTATCATTCTAAAATTTCTGCAGGCCTTCTCCAATTTTTACTTCACCTGGTCTGAAATATTAGGAGCTTTCTACACATATAAATCATTAGAGGAATTTCTAGAAGATGAAATTTTGAAACAAGTATAACAACTAACAAACACAACATTTCCTAACACAACCACAATACTAAATAAAAAGACAAAAATACTAAAAATGAAAATAAACATCACATCACATTATAATCCATAAAGTACACTCATTTCAGGAATAAGAGAATCAAAAAATTAATCAAAAAATATGATATAATGTAAAAATTCTCTACTGCTTATCATCCTCAAACTAGTGGTCTAGCAGAAATATTGAATCGTGAAATTAAACACATTTTAGAAAAAGCTGTAAATCCTTATAGATTAGATTGGTTTGCTAGACTAAATACTGCATTATAGACATACAAACTGCTTTATAAAACTCCTATAGGAATGTCCCCATATAGATTAATTTTTGGAAAAACATGTCATTTACAAGTAAAATTGGAACATAAAGCATTTTGGGCTATTAAAGAATTTAATTTTAATTTAAGGGATGTGGTGAGATATGGTTTTTGCAACTCAATGAACTTGAGGAGATTAGAAATGAAGCATATGATAATGCAAAAATCTATAAAGAGAAAAATGAAAATATGGCATGATCGGAAGATTGTTAAGAAGAAATTTGAACCTGGATAAGAAGTTCTACTATATAATACAAGATTGAGATTATTTCCAGGAAAACTAAAATCCAGATGGTTAAGACCATTAAAAGTGATTAAAGTCTATCATTATGGAACTATTGTTATTAAAAATCTTATGGGTAGTTATAAATTCTTATGGCTATAATGTAAAACACAAAATTCAAACTACAATACTTAAGTACAAAATTCAAATCTAAAGTAATTGAGTGTATGCTAAATAAAACTGGAGTTGTTTTGAAATTTTCTTAAGTTATACTTTTATATTTGGAAAATTGAAATATGGAAGTCTAAAAGTTAAGGTATTTATCATAAGTCATATTTTTTTATGTAGTCAAGGAGTTGCTTGAGGACAAGTAACATGTAAGTTTGGGCGATTTTGATACACCAAGAATATATGCATTTTTAGAACCATATTTTCTACCTATTTTTGATGATATTGCACTTTAATAGAAGTATTTTGATGTTTTCATGCAGATTATTGATTTTGAGGGTTTAAAAGAAAAAGAAAACAAAAAGGATGAAATTTTGTGTCAAAATGACATATTTGAAGAAATGCTCAGCGCTGGCAGCACCGAAGGCGTAGAACAAATTAACACGGAGATTTTTTACTCAACGCCAATAGCGCCAGACCAGCGCAGACAGCGCCAAAGGCAGTGCAGACCCCGCTTCTAGAAGGTTCGATGTATTAGGACGATTATTTGAAGAGTTATTGGAGGCACCTCTTGGAGAACCGACCTTGGGCTCTATTTGGGGTTGAATTTCATCAGAAAAAGCGCTTCTCACGTTTTTCACTCCTCTAATTTCATTTTTCGCACTACATTATTCCATTACACTTCCATATTGGACTCAATTAGTGATTTTGCTTTAATAGTTTAGATTTTTTGTGGTGATATTTAGTGTGAAACTTTTTGTAAGAGTGTTAGAGAAGGAGAAAAGTGAGAGATATCTTCTTCCCGCATTTTTAAGAAAAGGCTACAAAGGATTTACTTTGAGAAAGAGTTTTCAGATAAGTACTGTTTGTTTATCAGTGTTGTATGAACTTTCTTTGATATATGAAATTTGTGTTTTGCTATTAGTGACTTAAGGACCAAACTCAGGATTAGTCAAGGTTATTTATACATTTAAAAGAGGGTAAAGAGTATGATTGCTCCTACTTGGCACAATACAATTTTATATATAATTTTAAATGATTTTAATTTTTTCACAATCAATATACTCATTATAAAGGGTAAGAATGATTTC
This sequence comes from Phalaenopsis hybrid cultivar, assembly GCA_002079205.1. Lineage (NCBI taxonomy): Eukaryota > Viridiplantae > Streptophyta > Magnoliopsida > Asparagales > Orchidaceae > Phalaenopsis > Phalaenopsis hybrid cultivar. The sequence goes on along the minus strand of JXCR01144205.1, from coordinate 365,668 downwards.
TTCAATTTGAACTCTTTGTCATAGAAATTTTGTTTAGTTTTTATAAGTTTACTTCTGAAGTTTAGCAAATAGTTTAGTTAATTTAGTTCATTAAATTGTATTTTATTTAGCATACACTCAATTAATTTAGATTTGAATTTTGAACTTCAGTATTGTAATTTTAATTTTGTGTTTTACATTATAGCCATAAGAATTTACAACTATCCATAGGATCGATACTTAGGACTCCATTAGTGTCCTTTATTACTTGAGCGATACATATACTTACGTTAACATTACGAGTTTGACAATTTAAGGATTTCAAAAGATAATATTATTTTTAATAAATTTATTTTTATTGGGATTGAATTTCATATTTATTATTAGTACGGACGTGTCTATTTTTTAATATTAAAAAATATTTACAAAAGCAACACACAATAGTGCCTCTTAAAAAATGTGTCAAAATTCAATGAATCTTCCAAGAGTTGCCTCCTTTAAATAGCCATTTAATGGATTTTTGTGCCCATTAATCATAAACCACATTTTCACCAAGAGTTGTTTCAAACACCACTTCAAAAATTTATCTAAATTAATTTAATTTTCAAATAACTGCCTCTGTCGCATAAGCGCGAGGTATGTGGCACTTAGGCACAACATTCTCTATTTTTTTGGTGCTTGAGCACCAGTTTTGGGCGCTTAGGCACCACAGTTCTTTTGCATATCTTCTTTATTTTTTTCTCTAAATTTGATCATTTTCCACTCCTCTCACCATTTTTTATCCATTTGACTATACCTGAAAGGAAAAAACACAAATACCTTTCATTAAAGCACAATATCCTCAAAAAAAGTTCAAAAAAAGTGTACATAATTTCTCTAAATTTTAGATGTATTATTATCCCATGAGTTATATATTTGTCCCTATTTTAATAGGAACATTAATAGTTATTGATGCACCGTTAAATAATTTTAATTAATTTCGAGATTCTTCCATATTCATAACTTTCATTGGCATTGTTTCATTTTCGTAACTATACGAGATGGGCTGTTAATGATCCAATAATTTTGTTATTTGCTCATTTAATGAACATTTCATCGACTGGAAATGTCTTCGATTGGCTGGAAGGTAGTAGGTTGGCTTTCATAGAGAATCCCTTATAGAGACTTTCTTATCGCTAAGATAAAATTAATCTCTCAGGGAAAGAGTGCGTTTCTATAATCTGATGGGGAATTCTTCTTTGGATATGTTATTTTCATAGTAGCTTGTGAAGAAATTTTATGGGACTACCACTAAAAATCTTTATATAGAATCACATAATTGGTGGAGGAAGTTGATTACACATGATTATTCCTCAGATTTGGTGTATAAGGTTCGTTCATTTAGGAGAACATTCCTTTGGTCAACTCATGATTCTGACTGCATGAAATGATGCTTGACATCTTCATCATTTGATCATTTTGATGCCTCATTTCACTTAGAGAGATCTGTTGAATTTTTTTGAGATTCCGGTGATCTTCTTTTTGATGTACATATTTTATTCCACTATTCACTTACATCTTTAATGTGAAAACTACGATCATAATAAAAGAATTATATGCATTTATTGACCCATTTATTTTGTAATAAGTACTTCTAATAATGGAACAACTTGGATTTCCATGCCCACTTCCTCTATATAAAAGTAGTGGTCAAACTTTTTGTGCCACCAATTTGGAGTTTTCTCCACTTCAATGATACCTAGTGGCAAAAACCTCCAAGTGAAGGGGCTATATTGAGGGTCTTCTAAATTTCAACTGATAAATTAAACCATATCATAGATGAGAAAAAGAATAAACTTGAGAGATCTCAATCGTATCTCAAGAAGAAGCTTGCAGGTAAAAACTAGGTAATAGGAAAGAGGCCAAAAGTTGAATGATGCCCTACCAATTTAAAGAGGTCAGGAGAGGGCATACAACTAGAGGGGACCAAGTTTTTGAAGTGGAGCTAATGAAGTAAACCGTAGAAATAATGGGGGAGTCGTCCTACTCGTTGACACTCTGTGATGGGGGGTGGTGGGGCAGAGGTGCACACTAATGATGCACTAAAAATACCTGCAAATTTAGACCTATATTTTTACTCATTTTTAATGATATTGCACTTGAAAAGAAGGTATTTTTTATGTTTCATTACAGGTTATTGATTTTTAGGACTTGAAGAAAAAAGTAAGAAAAAAGGATGGAATTTGGAGTCAAAATGGAGTTTTGGATAAAATGTTTAGCACCGTTCACGCCCAGTCTGACAGAGTGCGCGGATTAATTAAATGGCTACTGGCGCCCACGGTGCTAGAATGTGCGCCAACAGTGCCAATGTCAATGCATGACCGATTTCTAGAAGATTTAACAAATATGGACACCTTTTAAAGATTTTTTAGATGCACCTATTGGAGAACCAACATTAGGCTCTATTTAGAGTAAAATTTGATAAGAAAAATGACTCTCTTCGACCACTTTGCCCCTTTGGACCGTTTTCCACTGTCTTCCACGCTATTCCACATTCCAAACAACCACTTAGAGTCCATTAGTCCTTTATTTCTTTTGAGTTTTGATTTTTTTGGTGAGTTTAAGTGTGAAATCTTCTCTAAGAGTGTAGAGAGGGAGAGAAGAGAGAGATTTCTTCTTCATACAATCCTAGAAGAGGCTTTTCTAAGAGTGTTAGAGAATGAGAAAAGTGAGAGATTTCTTCTTCCTACATTTCCTAGAAGAGGCTACAAGAGATTTGCTTTGAGAAAGAGTTTCAGATAAGTGTTGTTTGTTTATTATTGTTGTATGAACTTTCCTTTTTTTATGAAATTCATAATTTCTTGTTTCGTTCTCATGAAGTCTGAGAAGTTTCCATTATCTTTCTCCCAACTCTAAGATATGGTGAAATGAAGAGATAATTTGAATGTGCTAATTTTAAAATATAAAATAAATTGTAATGTTTTTTCAAGTACATTCTTAATTTACTTTTAGATATGGCCAATTGAATTGTTAAAATATGTTGTGAAACATATGATCTAAGAAATGGACTATGAGTTCTACAACAAGAGTGAGAATCACATTTAATTCCAAGAAGGAGTATTTCATTGATGGAATTAAGTGCAAATAAATAGGTAAATATACTTTGTTGGGTGTAGAATTGGAGATTTTAGAGTGACAGACTAAAATACCCAATTCGGTCTTAGTGTTTAAGAACTGAAGCGAGTGTTATCCTTCAGAGGAAGGGAAGTGGGAGCTCTGTAGAGAGATCCAGTATCTTCCTAACCTAGCCGTGGATTTATGGACTAAACTTGAGATAAACCAATGATTTTCTATAACATTGAATCAGGGTAGAGAATTAAAATTGCTTCTAGTTGAGACAATACATATTTATACCATTTATCTCATTTCATTTTACCAAAAACTCATTGTAGTGGGAAAGATGCTTTTTCATATTAGAAAACTTCATCACATAAGACATAGTTTAGTAGTTACTGTTTAAACTTTACATTTTAGTTTTTCTAGTAGTTAATAATTTAGTTATGATAGTATCTCAAACAATTCAAAATTAGTGACAGTGATTTCATTTTATTTCTGTGAATTTTATAGTTAATATATGATTTCAAATTTAAACCTTCCTCGTAGGATCTATATTTGGGGCTTAAATAGAAAGTCTTATATTACATGATAACAATACGTATAATTACATAGAATCCCAACATAAATTGCTTAAATTTCTTATTCATAAAAAAACACATCAAGTTTTTGGCGGCGTTGTAAAGCGGAGTCAACTTTATAATTTTTACATAACTATATTTTCGGGATCAAGTTTTCGGCTCCGTTGCAGGGGAAGCTAATAATAAATTAAATAGAGTTGGTAAATTAGAAAATTTAGCGATAAATATAAAATTGAAAAAACATATAAAAAATCATTAAAAAATACATATATATTTAAGAGTATTTTTAAGAAATTATTCTTTGCTTATTGTATTTGTTTATGCAAAATTTGGATCTGAATGTTTAGTAACTTATAATTCAGAATTAGAACGTACTATTAAAAAATTTAAAAACAAAAAAAAAGAAATTAAAAATTTTAACAAAATGGATAATAACTTAGATAATCAAATAAATGAAAATCGACAAGACCTTTAAAATAATATACTAATCCGACAACAGATGAACTTCATTTGACTATTCAAAATCTTGATATTGTTATTAATTCATTTAAACTTAAACCTGCTATTATCCAAATGGTATAAAATAATCAGTTGTGTGGAACACCTAGTAAAAATCCTAACTTACATCTTATTCTTTTCTTAAAATATGTGCTACTATTAAATATAATGGAGTGCTAATGATGTTATTAGGCTTAGACTTTTTCCTTTTTCATTAAGGGATAAAGCTAAAGTTTGGTTAAATTTATTAGCACCTAGATCTATTAGAACATGGGGAGAACCATCAAAAAAAATTTTGGCTAAATATTTTTTACCTTCGAAAACTGCTAAGCTTAGAAGCGATATTACATCTTTTTGTCAATTTGAAGGGAATCGATATGTGAATCCTGAGAAAGATTTAAATACCTCTTTAGAAGATTTGCACACCAAGCTTTACAAGATTGGTTAAAAATTCAAACTTTGTACAATGGATTAGTAGGATCACTTAGATCTATTATAGAAGCTGCTGCAGGTGGAACACTAATGTTAAAACCTTTTGATGAAACATACTCTTTAATAGAGGAAATGGCTACTAAACATTTTGAATGGCCCTCTGAACGGGTAAATCTTAAAAGAGTAGTCGGTATTCATGACTCTGACGCCATTTTTATTTTAGCATCTCAAATTCATGCTATATCAGAAAAGATTGATCAAATTGGAGTGAAATATTCTCAAATACCACCAGTACTTGAGAAAATATAACTAGGGCAGATAAATGATAGTCAATCATCTTATGACATTATGAATGCAATAAATAATCGAATGAACAATCCCTATTCTAATTATTATAACCCTGGATGAAAAAATCACCTTAATTTTCGTTGGAATAATTATCTCAATTCAGTGAACCCCTCAAGAATATTAAACAACCAAGGGTATCCTAATTATCAACCTTATTATCCTATTGAATTTAACTCCAACCCTAACCCACAAGTTAAGGAAAAGAAGTTGATGATGGAAGAAGTAATGTTGAATATGGGAAATCAAGTACAAAATCAAGGGGTGGCTATTAGAAATATTGAAAATCAAGTAGGACATATTGCTATTGCACTTAGTAACAAACCTTTAGGAATTCTTTCGAGTCCTGTGGAAATTAATCCAAAAGTTCAAAATAAAGAGCAAATTAAAGCTATCCAATTACAAAGTGGAAAAGAAGTAGAAACTAGAATCCAAAGAGAAACTGAAGTTGAGGAGAAGGAAGAGATTAAAAGAAACCATAATGAAAATGAACCAATACAAATTCCTTTAGAAAAACCAATACCTCCATTTCCTCAAAGATTGAAACAGAAGAATAAAGATAAACAGTTTGCAAAATTTTTGAAAATCCTTAAAAAGTTAACGATAAATATTCTTTTCATTGAAGCTTTAGAATAAATGCCAAGTTATTTGAAATTTATGAAAGATATACTAAATAAGAAAATGAAGTTTACAGATCATGAGATCATTGCACTCAGTGATGAGTGTAGGGCTATTATTTAGAAAAAAACTCCTAAAAAGTTAAAAGATCTTGATAGTTTTACTATACCTTGTGTTATTGGTGAAAAGTTTTTTGGAAAAGCTTTGTGTGATTTAGGAGCGAGTGTCAATCTTATGCCTTCAGCAGTTTTTAAACATTTAGATTTAGGAGATATTTCCCTACTACTGTAACTCTTTAGATAGTTGATCGATCAATAACTTTCTTAAAGGAGTTATAGAAGATGTATTGGCAAAAGTGAATAAACTTATTTTTCCTGTAGACTTTATAGTATTAGATGTGGAGGAAGATAAAGAGATTCCTATTATTTTGGGGAGACCATTTCTTGTAACAGAGAGAGCTGTGATAGATGTTCAAAAAGGAGAATTAATAATGATAGTTAATGATCAAGAAGTAACATTTAATATTGTGAAAGCTATGAAATATCCTGCAATAGAAAAAGATAATGAATGATTTACGATGGAAGTTACTGATTATCTGAGTAATGAGAAATTTAAGGAAGAGTTTGAAGAAAAAATAAGGCAAGAAGAATATTATGAGAGTGAAATAAAGGAAGAGAATTTAGATTATATTCAGGACAAATTTGAAACTTTAGATTTATTGCAAAATGATAATAAAAATTTTATTCCTTCATTTATTAAACCACCTAAACATGAACTGAAAATATTACCTACCCATTTAAAATATGTGTTTTTAGGAGATTCATCTACATTACCTATTATTGTATCTTCTGATTTAACTGAATTTAAGAACAAAATTTATAGAAATGTTAAAAATATATATAAAGGCTTTTGGATAGACTTTAGCAAATATTAAAGGAACCAGTCCTTCAATTTGAATGAATAAAATTCTATTAGATGAACAATATGAATTTAAAGCTGATCCTTAGAGGAGATTAAACCCAATAATGAAAGAAGTTATTAAAAAAAATCTTAAAATGGTTAGATGCTGCAATTATATATACTATTTTAGATAGTGCTTGGGTACGTCCAATTGACTGTGTTTCAAAGAAAGGACGAGTGACCGTCGAAGTAAATGAGAAAAATGAATTAATTCCAATAAGCAAGGTACTGGTTGGTGAATTTGTATAGACTATAGAAAATTAAACATGGCCACCAGGAAAGATCACTTTCCTTTACCCTTTCAACACCAAATGTTGGGTAAATTGGCTGGAAATAATTATTACTGCTTTTTAGATGGATATACCGAGTATCATTAAATTTCAATTGCTCCTCAGGATCAAAAGAAAACAACATTTACAAGCCCTTATGGAACATTTGCTTTTCATAAATGCCTTTTGGACTATGCAATGCACCTGCGACATTTCAAAGATGTATGCTGTTAATTTTTAGTAATTTGATTAAATATAAAATGGAAGTATTTATAGATGATTTCTCTTGAATTCATTTGAATTTTATTTAAATAATTTAAAAAGGTTCTGGAATTATGTGAATGAATTAACCTACTACTAAATTGGGAAAAATGCCAATTTATGATTACAGGAGGAACTGTACTTGGGCATAAAATTTTTGAAAATGGCATGGAAGTAGTTTCTGCAAAAATTGAAGTTATTGAGAAATTACCACCTCCTGCTATGGTTAGAGGGGTAAGAAGTTTTCTAGGACATGCTAGTTTCTACAGGCATTACATAAAAAAAATTTCAAAAATAACCAAGCCATTATGCCAACTTTTAGAAAATGGATACAAAATTTAATTTTAATGAGGAATACGTAAAAGCATTAGAACTATTAAAAGAAAAATTAATCATTGCACCTATAATAGTTCCACCTGAATGGGAGAAACCATTTGAAATAATGTGCGATGCTATTGATTATGCTATTAGAACTGTTTTAGGAAAAAAAGCACAAAAAAGTTCTTAAAGTAATATATTAAGCTATTAAAACTCTAAATGATGCTCACATTAATTACACTACTACTAGAAGAGAGTTATTAGCTATTTTCTATGCCTTTGATAAGTTTAGACCTTACTTGATTGGAATCAAATGTATAGTGCATATAGATCATTTTGCTATCAAATACTTGATGCAAAAGAAGGATGTTAAACTAAGATTAATTAGATACTTCTTCTACAAGAGTTCGATTTTATGTTAATTGATAGAAAGGAAAATGATAATCAAATAGCTGATCATTTGTCTATACTAGAAAATGAAATATTAACAATTTTTGCAAATGAAATTTTAGAAAATTTCTCTAACGAACAATTATATAAAATTGATATAATGACTATACCGTAGTAAATTATATTGTAAGTGATATTCTACCACCTGATGTTAAGAATCAACAATTAAAGAAATTTATTTATGATTCAAAATTCTATATTTGGGATGACCCATATTTGCATAAAAAATATAAAGATCTAATTATTATGAGGTGTGTGTCCTATGAGAAAACTCTACAAATAATTGAAAAAAGTTATGATTCTAAATTTTGAGGACATTTTGGAACAAATAAAATTGCACATAAAACTTTGCAAGCTGGATTTTATTGGAGTACTCTTTTTAGAGAAATTAATGAATATATTAAAACATGCGATCGATGTCTGGAAAATATTTCTAGAAGAAATGAAATGCCTCTAAAGTACACATTGGAAGTTGAAATTTTTAATATGTGAGGATTAGATTTTGTGGGAACATTTTTGCCTTCATTTTGGAAATTTATATATATTACTTGCTATTGATTATATGTAGAAATGGTTTGAAGTTATTGTTATACCTAGATGTGATGCTCAGAGTGTTTCTAATTTTTTAAATAAAATTATTTTTACAAGATATGGAATATTGAGAGTAATTATTACGGATGATGGATCCAATTTTAAGTTTAAGAGAAATGAGAAAATAATTAAAAAATAAGATATTATGCATAGATTCTCTATTGTTTATCATCCTTGGACTAGCGGTCTAGCAGAGATATCAAATCGTGAAATAAAACAAATTTTAGAAAAAGCTGTAAATTCCTATAAATTCGATTGGTCTGCAAGATTAGATACTCCATTGTGGGCTTACAGAACAACTTATAAGACTCCTATTGGAATGTCATCATATAGACTTATTTTTTGAAAACATGCCACTTACTAGTAGAATTGGAGCATAAATCATTTTGGGCTATTAAGGAATTTTATTTTAATATAGCATATGATAATGCATAAATCTATAAAGAGAAAATGAAAATATGACATGATCAAAAGATTATTAAAAAGGAGTTTGAACATGGATAAGAAGTTCTATTATATAATACAAGATTGAGATTATTTCCAAGAAAACTAAAGTCCAGATGGTTAGGACCATTTAAAGTAATTAAAGTCTATCATTATAGAACTCTTGTTATTAAAGATTCTAAAACTAGAAAGATATTTAAAGTTAGTGGGCATCTATTGAAACATTATTATGAAGGGCACATGCCACAATTTAAAGAAGTTTCGATGTTAAGTCATTTTGATTAATCAATGGTAAGTCAGGCTGAAGACGTTAAACTAAGTGCTTTGGGGGAT
>JXCR01144205.1:317120-356296 GCA_002079205.1 Phalaenopsis hybrid cultivar | reverse complement strand
TATATATATATATTGAAAAAGAAAGACTTCATTATATTAAAGAAGAAAAGTTACATCTAATATAAGGAAGAGAAGAAAGGTCTCCCCTTATCAAAAAAACAACCTCTAAAGGAGGAAGTACATCTATCTTCGGTACCATAGACACTGCCCCCTGGGAAGCAAGCCAATTAGCACATTTGTTGCCTTCCCAGAAATATGATTCCAAATAATTTGTATGTTATGAGTGGTTTTCATGTAGGCAATTTGCTTGAAAAGAGAAACCAAGAACCAGGGTGGGGAGAGGTTGTCCTTTAACAATTGAACCAGCAAAGAGGAGTCCAGTTCCAAGATTAGCAGATTACAACCCACAGCAGCAACAATTTTAATGGCCCATGAAATAGCTAAGGCTTCAGCAGGTAAAGCATTGATCGCTTCCATAGGTGATTGAAAATACAAGAGGCATTCCCCAAAATGGTTTCTGAAAATCCCTCCAATGCCTACACTGATCCTCCTAAAACTGCCATCAGTGTTGATCTTTATCCAAAGGTAAATTGGGTTTCCTCCAATGTATCAGAATAAAGTTTAAAAGGGAAGGGGTTGAAACCTTTAAATTTTTGAAGCAAGACCACTCATAATATTTAACCTTATAGCCCATGTAATTAATTATCTTAAAGAGATAAGCATGGAAATTGATGTTGATTTGAGCAGAACTAGTGTCACCACCATCATATTTGTTGTTATTCCTTGCCATCCAAATGAACTAAGTAATAATGAAAGGAATTATTTAAACATGGTTATCTTTCCAGGTTCTCCAACAGTTAATAAAATTATCACAATCCAATAGATGAGAGGGGAGATTAAGTTTTGAAGAAACTTGTAGCCAGACCACTTTTGCAATAGGGCAGGAGAAAAAGAGATGAGAAACAGATTCCTCATGTTGACAGCACAAATTACTGTTTAATGGACCTTTTAAACCCTTAAGTTTAAGGATATCATTAGTAGGAATTATGTTATGGAAGCATATCCAAGAAAAAAAGACATAGAGGGGCTAAGATATTTCATCCACATGGCTTTACCCCAAACCTTTGAAGATCTTGTAGGTAAATTATAATAAGCAAACTTGGTAAAGGAAATATGATGAGGATTTTTTGTCACACTTCTGTCAGGGTTATGTGGAGTTATAGGGATCTTTGTAATTTGATGCATCTATTCTGGATTCACTAATGAGGTGAACATATCTTTGTTCCAATGCTGACAATTCCAATAATGTTGAATTGAGGGCTGAGAGAAGAATCAAGACTTGTAGGTGGATCCAATTTATCATCAAGTAACCAATTGTCTAACCAAAAATCAATTTTGCCTTCCCCAACTTCCCAAATAAACAAATCTTTAGCAACATTTCTAATTTTGAGAAGTTCATACAAAATTTGAGTGTCTCAATTTTATTTAGTGTGGTTGTTGGATGTGTGTGTTTGTAATATATCATCTTCATGAAAATAGCCCACAGAGACTTCTGCTCTCTGAATTTGATCCAAAGTTGTAATAGAAAATATCATGTAGATGTTGGAAAGATTTCATACCAAGTCTTCCAGCAGAAAAAGGGAGACATAGTTTATCCCATATAAACCAATGAGCCTGTTTATGTTTCCCTTCCCACAAAAACTTGTTCAGCAACACCTCCAAGGTCCTCTGGGTACTCTTTTTCATTTTCAGCATTTGCATGATGTACATATGTAAAGAGGAGAGAATATTTCTCACTAAAGTCAATCTTCTCCCCTGAGAAGATAAGCATTGGTTCAACAAGAGATTTGTTTAGAGATTTTAGAAACTACATAATCAAATTGGGTTTGCTTCTCCCTCCCCTTGATTAATTGCACCCCAAGATATAACAGTGGACTAGCAATAGATTTGAATCCTGTGTAATCCTTAATCCAATTCATGGTATTTGTAGGAATTTGTTTGCTAAAGAAATGTTGACATTTTTTAGGATTCAAAGAAAGCCCAGAGATCTGTTGAAAAAGATTCCACAAGCTAAACACCTTCTTCGCTGCAGGTTTGGAAGCATTAGAGAATAAAATAATATCATCTGCATAAATTAAATGACTTATCAAAAAGTTAGCTTTATTGGCAAATCTGATGTACTCCTTTTAAGAGAAATGCTGATTGAGAAGCCTAAAAAAATAGTCCATTACGAATATGAAAATATATGGAGAGAGGGGGTCTCCTTCTTTTAATGCCCCTAGAAGCTTGAAACTGTCCTTGAGAATTGTCATTCAACAGGATAGTGTAGGAATTATTCTAAAGCCATCTTTGGATCACCTGATAGAAGAATCTTTGAAACCTTTTGCTCTTAGAACTTCCAAAATAAACTTCCAGTTGATAGTATCATAGGATTTTGAAACATCAAGTTTATACATAAGGTTTCCCCCCTTGCATGGCCTATCAATATCCAATAAAAGCTCTTAAGTGAGTAAGACATTATCAGAAATTTGTCTTCATGCAACAAAGGCAAATTGGTTATGAGCAATCAACAAAGGCAAGTGTGGTTTTAATCTAAACACCAAAAGCTTGCTAATGAGCTTAGATAGCACGGTTGTAAGAGATATTGGCTTGAAGTGGTCCCAATATGATTTATGTTCTCCCATAAGAATTAAAATAATGGTGGATAGAACAAAGTAATTTGGCATGTCAGCCCCCCTAAAGAAAGCCTGGACAGCCTCCACAATCTCCTTTTTCACAATAGACCAAGCTTTTTTATAGAAGGTAGAGGTAAACCCATCAGCAACAACAGCTGTATCAACATCAATTGAACATAAAGCCTGACAAATTTTATCTTAAGAAGGAACAGATTTTAGATCCAAACTATTAATATCAGAGAATTTATCATGAAGAAGGCTAGAGTTGAAATATTGAAGGTTTGAAACATTGGGACAAGACAAAAGTGTGTCTTAAGAAAAGCACACAAACCCAACTGGAAAGAATCTTCAACAAATTTTTATGGTCTACCCAAAGATAGCAAATGCACTGGGCTTCTTGGAAAAAAGTTTCCAAACCTCAAATTGCTGAGGGCATTGGCTTTAAGGACCTTGACCAACTCCTTCAGTTAAAATTTTGTAAACTCTGGATCAAGTTTAGAACTCAAACCTCTTTGTGGACAAAATTTATGTGGGGCAAATATTGCAAAGATCAGCATCCCACACTGATTCTCAGAAAAACTGGGGATTCTAAAATTTTGGTGAAAATGCTGAAAATCAGACATATTGCTGAAAACACTTATAGTTGGGGCTTGGGTAAAGGTGATAGTAAGTTTTGGCTTGATAATTGGTGTCCAAAACATTGGCTATCCCCTATCACCAATGTCTACAATATTGATTTGAAAGTGGCTAATTTTTGGGATGGTGATGAGTGGTCTCTATTTAAGCTATCAATATTTTGCAACCTCATTCTATCACCCCACTGGCTAGTTTAAAGTTTAATAGAAGCATAGCTAATAATTTTTGACGTCAGACAACTTCTCGTCAAAGCCTTACCAAAGCCATCAACTCCAAAAGTTTCAGTTGGGAGCAAATGCCCTGAGAAGACACTATTTGAAACAAATTCCTATCCCCTTCTATGTATTTTCTCTGTTCGAAAATTTTCCACAAGATGATTCCTACTGATGACAATCTTAAGTTAAAGGGATTGAGGGGTCCCTCTAAATGCTAGTTATGTAAGAAAGAGGAGGAATCTTTGATCCACTTATTCTTTGAATGTAATTTTGCTCAGCAGGTATGGAAACAACTACTGGATTGATTGATTATTGATGAGAAAGATCTTACTTGGGATAGGCTTGTCAATTGCTGGCTGATCTAGCACAAGAGAAAATATGCTACTATTCCTTTCATTACTGCTTGGTTCATTTGGATGAAAAGAAACAAATCAAATTTTAAAAATATCATCCCAAATGTTGGAAAAATTTCTAGAAATACTTTATTTTACCTTCATAAGATGATCAAATGGAAAAGGTTCCCTAATGTCTCTAAATCCTGCTCTTCTGACAAGCCAGACCTTGTTCAAGTAATTAGAGTTTACTGGGAAACTCCACAGCATCCCACAGTGAAGATCAATACTAATGGAAGCTTTACAAATAATGGAGTTGGAGTGGGAGTTATTTATAGAAATCATTTAGGTAAGTGTTTTCTATACTTCTACACCCCAGTAATGGCCTTTGATGCCACTGAGACTGAACTTAATGTTGTGTATTTGGAAATTAACTTTGCCAATAAGGCTAATTTGTATAAGCTTTGGCTGGAGGTGGATTCTGCTGCAGTTATTCACCTTCTAAATCATGAGGAGGGATCTCCTTGACACTACTTATATTGGATAAATAAAATCAAAGATCTTAGTAGTAAGTTACAAATCCATTTCACATTCATCTACAGGGAAGGAAATTAGCATGCAAATTGGCTGGTCCATTTTGGGTCACATTCTAAAGAGACTGATGTTGTTGTAAACCCCCCCTCAGGTCTTTAATATATGTTGCAAGGAGACATCCTGGAGGTTCCCCACTTCTGAATTGCATATTTGGACACATGAGTATCTTTAGTGTAGCTGTATTTTTATCCTTTTTTTCTTTCATTTTGTTGAGTCATTGTATTTTTCGTCCTTTTGGTGGGTGTTTTTTGGTCTTTTAGGGGAGTTCTTAGGTTCTTGTATTGAACCAAAAAAGTGCCCCTAGTTTCTTCCCTGCATTCTGTATTTGCATATTATTCTAACATGTAGGGAGTCAATAGCAACTCCTTCACCCATATATATATATATATATATATATATATATATTTGTATAAGGAGCCAAGCTCCAATTCATTAAAAATTAAGGAAACCAGTTACAGTGAGGAAAAAGAGGGACTTTAAAAAGAGGCAGCCTCTCAAAACATCAAAGAGGAGCTATCTAATATAGGGAAGAGACAAAAGATCACTGGATAGTAGGAAATCCAGTGAGGGAGGAATCCTTCTACTCACCAAAGGTTCTTCAGTGTAAAGACCCCTTCTAGCCAGCCAATTGGAAGGATTGTTACCTTTTTTGTGGATATGAGAAAACTTTATAGAGTAATTCTTCAGAAATTGATGAATCCCAGAAATCCAGCAGATTAAGTTCTAGGGAGTGTCACAGGAGCCCTTGATAATGTTAATAAGTAGCAAGGAGTCAGATTCAACCCACAGCTGGTTGAAGTGGCAAGTTCTGGCTAAATTGAGGGCCCAAAAAATAGCTTGATATTCAGCTTCAAGAGGATCCATAACTATAATAGGAGATTGAAAATACAAGATGCACCTCCCCTCATGATTCCTGAAGACACCACCAATTCCAACAAAAAGAGATTTGTGGCTACCATCAATGTTAACTTTTATCCATCCATACTTGGTAAGAGACCAGTAAATTTTCAAAGCTTTGGTAATGGAAGGATTAGAAGAGGGGCTCAGCTCCAACACGGCTCCAAAGTTTTTAAATTTAATCAGTTTTCTTACATAGGCAATACAATTTAGACCCACTTTCATTGGCTCTAAAAGAGAAGCTTCATACTTCAAGTGGTTTCTAGCCATCCAAACAAACCAAGCCATAATGTTGAAGATATCTTGAAGTTTGATTCCCCTCCAATCAGACCAGCAATTATAGAATACATCCCATGATAGATTCATGGTTGGAACATCCAACATTCCAAGCACAATAGACCAAATATTTTGTACTCAGGGGCAGGCAATGAAAAGGTGAGCAAGTGTTTCCTCCTCAGTCAGACAGAAAACACATCTAGAGGGTCCTCTTAGACCCTTCAATTTCAAGATATCATCAGTGGGGATCAACTTAAAGAAGAGTCTCCATATGAAAAAGGACATGGAAGGAGTAAGAAATTTGTTACAAATTATATGACCCAAACCCACCACGTGTTGGGGAGGATGAGTTGGGGGTATGTTATTTTTTATAGCAATTTTGTCCTTTTTCCCATGTTTAACAGAGAGTTTCAGAATATTGGAGATTTGAGGGGGGCTGCAAAAAGGAAGGATAGGAGTAAGGTTCCACTTATCATGTTCCCAAAGTTACTCCACATAATTGGGAATGGCTGGAGCATTTTGATCATGAAGTAGGCTACCTTCTGAAGACCAATTATTCCACCAGATGTTTACCAGACCATCACCTATCTCCCAAATAAAAATTTGTTCAGCTTCCTCCCTAATCTTTAACATCTATTCGAAATAGGAGAGTCCCCCAATCCCACAGATAATTGGGTAGGGTGTTGGTTCTTACATTATTTACCCCATAAGAATTTAGCCCAAATGGAGGACTGAGATCTGAAATTAATCTAGAGTTTACAAAGGTTGGTGTGCATTTTTTGAGGAAAGGACTTGAAGCCTAACCCTCCTTCCATAAAAGGTTTACACACCTTAGCCCATTTAGTCCAATGTTTTTGCTTCCTTTGACCAGCCCATAGAAATCTATTGAACATACCTTCCAATAATATTTGAGTAGTCTTTTTCCAAATATTCATTTACAGAAGATAAGATGGAATACCAGATAGAACACTTTTCAGAAGGGTTGTCCTACCCCCATTAGATAAATAAGAATTCTCCCAAGCTTGCAGTTTGCTTTGAATCTTCTCTAGAATATGATCAAACTGAAAAATTTTTAGTTCTTCATTTGATAATAAATACCCCTAGATACTGCACAGGAAGATGGATATTGGTAAAGCCAGTAAAGACAGAAACCCAGCTCTTAAACTCACTCTTGCATTGTTTGCTGAAAATAGTATTGCACTTCTGATCATTCAACTTCATTCCAGAGACTTCCTGAAAATTCTCCAAGCTTTGCATGAATAATCTAACAGCAAATTTGGAAGCTTTTGAAAATATAATGATATAATCAGCAAAATCGAAGTGATTAATTAAGATGGAAGATCTATGATTATAAAGGGAGTGGGGTTTCCTGGCCGCCATATCATTCAAAATTCTGGATAAGTAGTAAAAAACCAGAATAAATATGGTAGGGGACAAGGGGTCACCTTGTTTGATACCTCTTGATGCACTAAAAAACCCATGTGAAGTTCCATTGATGAAGACAGAATGGAAATTATTAGCCAGCCATCTATTGATTAGAGAGATAAAGGAAGAAGAGAAACCTCTGGCAATGAGAACTTGTTCAATAAACTTCGAACTTATTGTGTCAAAAGCATTTTTGATATCCAATTTGAGAACTAAGTTACCTCCTCTAGTGATTCTGTCCAAATCTAATACCAACTCTTGAGCCAAAAGAACATTATCAACAGTACTTCTATCTTTGATGAAAGCTACCTGATTCCTGCAGATAAGTTGATTCAAATGGGGTTGTAATCTATGGACCAGGACTTTGCTTATTATCTTTTAAATAACAGAGGTGAGGCTAATGGGTCTGAAATTTTTCCATTTATGAGGAGTTTTTTCTTTGGGAACCAAAGTAATAGTAGAGGAGGAGAAATATTTGGGGAGATCAGCCCCCCAGAAAAAGCTTTGTACTATTGCAATTACATCTCCCTTCACAATCAGCCAAGCCGTTTTGTAAAAGTCTGCTGTGAACCCATCAGGTTCAGCTACTTTAGTGTTGTCAATAGAATTCAGTGCTTCCCATATTTCCTTTTCATCAGGAATATCAGTAAGACAGAGGCTTTGGGTGAACTCCCTTTCCTTATCAAATAAGGTGTATTGAATGGCAGGTTGAGAGGCAGGAGTTTGTTTGAAAATGTCTTGAAAGTACTGAACAGCATTACTAGCTATGCCTTCAAAAGTTGTAATCCAGTGACCCTCCTGAGAAAGGATTTCTTAAATGGTGTTGCATTTCCTCTTATAGTTGATGCAAGCATGGTAATATTTAAAATTTCTATCCCCATCAAAAAATTTCAATCTATTGGCCTTCTTAGCATAGAACTCCTCTTGCATATTGATTGCATCCAGCAGATGTTCATTAGCAGAATGAAGATCAATTTCAGACACATTGCCAGAGGTCATGAGTTGTTCTAACTGTAGTACCTTTTGTTCAGCTTCTAGAACTTTACTATCAATATTCCCTACCACGTCCCAATTCCATTTAGAAAGATGTTTACTGAATTTTTTATGTAAAAGCCATAGTTTGATACAAGGGATGTCGTGATGAACATCTGCCCAAGCCATAGAGACTTGATTAAGAAAATCCCCATGCATGGACCACATATTAAGATATTTGAACTTGGCTTTACTTTTAGAAGTGTTGGAAGATATCTGAATGAGTAAGGGTCTATGATCTGACCCACTCAAAGCCAAGTGTTGGACAGATGTGTGAAGGAAATCTCTGAACCAAAAAATCATTCACCAAAACTCTATCCAGCGTCTCCCAAATCTTCCCCCTTCTCCATGTGTACTTAGGACCAATAAAACCCAAATCAAAAAGTCCAACAGACTAAATATTGTCATTGAAATGGTTCATAAGGTTAATATCAGGAGATCTCCCACCCTTTTTCTCATTAGGTGAAGAGAGGCAGTTGAAGTCACCCCCAACAATCCAGAACTCCCTTATAAAATTGCTTTACTCTTGTAATTGTTGTCAAAGATCATGTCTAGCAGTGGATGTACAACCAACATAAATGAAAGTAGCAAAGCAATAATAGCAATTTAAGTTAATCTTCAAGTGGATAAATTGGTCTCCCTCTTTTAGAACAGTACATTGAATTTCCTGTCTGCAAAAAAGCCTAATTTTTCTGTTAGTATTGACCATAAGCTGAAATCCAGGGAATTTCCTCACAATTTTGTTGACATGTTTAGTTATCCTAGGCTCAAGTATTGCAATGATCCAAGGTTTATACATCCTATTAAGGGCCAGAATTCTATTAAGGTATTTAGGATGTGTTAATCCCTCTTAGTATTTTGTTTAATAAGTGTTTTTATAGTAGAAAATAAAAATATTTTTTAATCCTACACAATTTTATATATAATAAATTAAGACAATTATTGGTATTGGAGAAAAAATTTGGAATCAAATTGAAGCAAAAAAAAATAGAGAGATGTAATTTTGGCCTCTGGCGCCGAAGGAGCAAGAATGGGTGCTGACAGAGCCCGTCTACACGAACCATGGCGCCGATAGTGCCATCGGGAGCGCTGTCAATGCCCCGAGCAGTTTTGTGCATTAAAGTCAAATTTGCCAGGCTTGCACTCCTAAATAACCATCGAGGGGTGTTTTTAAAGGCCTAAAAACTACCTTGGATGACCAGAATCTTCCAGATTTCAAAATTCATGGCTTTTAATCCAAGAAATACTTCATGGTTTGAAGTTTTCAATAGAAGAAAGTTTTTTAGTTTTGAAGCACAGAGATTATATGACAAAGTCATCACGCAAAAGAGACTTATCAAGGAGAGAGGCTTTCTCAATCATGAATTGCGTAATCCAAGTTCAGAGATTTAGAAAATCATTGTACATGGACGTTAGGAAGTTCTATGTTGCACTGCCACTACAGTTGTTGTACTAGTGGTAAAGGAACTCTATGTTAACTTACATGGCCCAAGAAGTCGTCTTCATTTGAGGTAAGGCTGTACCATCTACTCCACCTCAAATTAATGATTTGTATATTCTAGAAAACATGTCAATCTGTCATTATACAAATTTTATCCCAATGAGAGATATGATGCAAGAGGTATACCAAGTACTTACAAATGAAAATGATAATTGAGAAATCAGAGATGAGGGATACGTTAGTTTTTTTGCTTCACTACTTAATCCTATATCAAATAATGGCATTTTTTTCATCCATGCAAAATTAATCCCTACCATGAAGATTAGTAGAGCTACAAAAGAAAGTGTGATTTTATACTATTTCAATCAAATGAAATAGCCCATTGATGTGGGATTGATTATTTTAAAATCTATTATGGGTATTATTAAGAATGGGCTTATATATGGACTAGGGCATCCTTCTACAATTTTCTTACTCTGCAGCCAATCTCAAGTGCCATATGAAAGTTGGGAGAAAGTATTATTACCTTATGAGCCCATGATTTCTATTGATGACAATTATATTACGAATGGAAATGAAGATTAGATATTATTTTGGATCATTCATCACATGCTTCAACACCATTAATGCCACAAACAGTTAGAAGTTCAATAGGTTTGGAGAAGAAAATTAAGAAAATCGAAAGAGAACTTTAGAGAATTATGAATGCAATAGGAAATCTTAACCAAATTTTTTATCACTTAGATTGGAGGATGAAGGAGAACTTTGATCATACTGTAACAATTGAAGCAGGTTTGGTGCAGATGTTCAAGAAAAATGGATGGATTGATGAAAAGTCGACTGATCAATTCTCGTACCAACCTTTCTACAATTTGTATGTCCATTACCAATCTATGAGAGACATTACAGGAGAAGAAAGTACGGAAGATGAAGTAGAATAATTGAAAAAGTTGGACTTTCTAATATTTTAAAGTAATTATGTTTTTGATGTGATTGTGTTGGATTCACTTTACTTTATTTTATTATGCCTTAGAGCTCTATAAACTTTCATTGTGTTGAGAGTTTTGTGTCAGTGTTCTAGTGTTGTGGCTCGATTTTGATGCTGAATTATAATTTAGTTTGCTTTATGCATGTGAAAGTGTGATTAGAAAAGTGTATTTGTAAGAATTGGATTTTCATATATAAAAGTTGGTTTGGTGTTGTTTGTGAAAAGACTTGTTTGCTAATTACTTTAAGATGAAAATTAGTGTTTAGAAAGACTAATTATGCTTTGGAGTGAATTGAAAGAAAGTTAAAAATTGCAAAAATTTGTAAAATAGAATTTTTGGCTACTGGCGCCGACGGCGCCAGAATGGGTGTCGACCGCGCCTGTGACCCAAAAGTACCCAAATCCCTTAAAATTCACAATTTGCAAAGTAAAACACCATTTTTACCCTTTCATTCACCTTCAAACTTTGGTTTTTGCACCTATGGCTTACTATTGCTTGGATTTGAGGTGATTTTAAGGCAAAAGAAGTTTGAATTTCATCTTCACTCGGTAATAACTAAAGTTTCAACTAAAAATTTTGGATTTTCACCAAGGATTTTTCTTAAATTACAAAGATCCAAAATTTTGAAATTTTTTGAGAAGATTTTGAGAAAATCCTTTGGTGAAGAACTCTTAATTATTAGATTTAAGTTTAAAACATTCCACATTGTGATTTTCTGAATTTTTGGAATTTTTTTGGATTTTATCAAATTTTCTTAGATTACCATGGCACCGAGAATGAGCAAGGGAAAGAGAAAGGTGATTATGATGATCAAAAGTTTGTCAACTGCAAGGCAAACATTTGTTTCAAAGTTCTGCTTACAACTAAGAAAGTAATTCTATATCAAGGATTTAAAAATTTGGGTGGAGATGTCAAAAATTAATTAATGTTCGGCAGTGGGAGAATATTGGTTACTTTACTGTCGATGCTATTATTGCTGTAGTGATGGAGTTCTATGCCAAGTTTAAGGAAACTTCTGAAGACTACGTTTTTGTTCAAGGAAAAATGTTGGAATTTTCTCCAAGAAGAATTAATGAATTTTATTAGTTAGAGGACGTATATAACTGTCAGCACAAATCATTTCCTGCTACAAATGAGGCCTTATATGAAGTTATTTCTTTTCTTACTGATGAAAGAAAAGCTTTGATGGTGAAGAATAATGTTAAGGTAAACTTCCCTCTTTCTTTGTTAAATATAGTTGTTGGCCTCACTTTTGGTTGAGGATTAGTTTTCTCTCTTTAGTAGCCTAGGGTCTAGCCATAGGATTTTCCTCTTGGCTATTCCTAGAAAACTAGAAAGGAACTGTCATCATTAGAAACTCTAAACTCCTCTTTGTTCAACTTAAGTTTCTACATGTTTTTCCTAACCTTTAGCACTTAGTAGGTGGGGTCAGTATAGGGGATCTCAAGGAGAGTCCCTATAAGACTGCTTGACCTTAGGGTTGACTCTAGGTGTTGGTATGGAGCTAGTTCACTCACTTGCATTCACTATCACGCACAATCACTCACAATCTTAAAACCTAAAATTGTTGAATTTGAGCCCTTGATCTTTTGGGAGACTCATGTAGATGGTCCCTTAGACCCATTAGCCCTAGGTTAGGTTTTAGCTAAGACCAGTACATAGAGGACCCAAATGGGGATTTTATTGGTCCATAGCTCATACATGGTGGTTGGCACCCCAATTCTACCAAAAATGTCCAACTTGGCCTTTTGCCCCTAAATCCACCCAAATTACCCAAATGCCATTGAAACCCTAAATTTGGTTAAAATCCTCAAATTCACCCAAAAAACCCTCGGGAGTATTTTGGTGGCTGTGAAGTCATGAAATGGGCTCAAAGTCTTGGCTAGCTCAACCCAAACCCAACTTTTAGCAATTTTGACCCAAATTAGACCCATGTGCCAAAATTGACTTAGCCATGCCTAAGCCACCAAATTGATGACTCCACAGCCACCAAATACACCTTATGGACCAAGCTAAACTCACCTAAACTAGCCAAAATGAGCTATGGACCAATGGTCCCTTGATTTAAGGGATTTCATCCCATATTTGGCCTAAAATTGAGATATCTTCTCATCATCACTTACCCTCAGGAGTTAACCATCATTAGTAGTTCCTTGACCTCTCTGAGCCAAGAAGTGGCCAATCTCTAGCAAGCCACCACCTTAGCCACCCGAAACAACCACTCCAAGGGAGTCTGAAATCGCCAAAACCCAAAATTAAACCTCCTTGACTTGGCTCACTCCCATTGGTCATTGGAGCCTTTCTTCCCTCCACCTCAGCAAGCTTTAGCACCCAAATCCAAGCCCTGAGCTCCACCAAATAGCCTTGGCTTTAAATGGACCTCTCCACAACCAAGGAAGAAAGTGTTTGGAACCTTAAGGAAACTCTGCCAATTTCTCACCAGAGCTTCTTTAAACCATCCCAAGTGCAATTCCCTTGCTCTCAGCCCCTTATAGCCACCCCTTAAAGCCAATTTCTCCACTGAAATTTGCCTTAAAACCAAGATAGATCTTTGTACTCCACCATAGTTCACCAAACTTTAATTAATTGTGCACACTCCATCCCCATAGTGAAAGAAGCTGATTCGCCACAAAAGCACCCTCTGAAATATCCTCTAGCATAGCTCTAAACCAACAACTGAAATCCACCTTGATCGAATTCATACCTAGACAATTCACCAAGGCTTGGGATTTCATCTAGAAGTTTGTTGGACCCAATTAAAGCTACCACAACCATCTGATTGAGGCCTCCCCTCTCAGACAAAGGAATTGAACTCTAACCCTAAACAAGCTTGTTTCCACTCTCCATACGTATTTACCATCTTTCATATCATATAAGCCATAAAAATATGCTCTTCTCAAGTAGATGAAGTTTTAGGAACAAACCCCATGTTATTTGGTTGAGTCTAGGCAGAGGTTTTAAGATTTTAGTGTAAACGGCTCACAGGTTAGGTCACTTGGGGACGATGAACAGTTGTCGTCTGATCGCGTGTTTATTCAGTGAACGGTCTTGATGAAGCCGAACAAATATATGGTTCATAAAGGGTGGTCCGCGAGGCTACGTGTATTGCGGCGTTAAATGGTGGTGCGACACATGCACAGTTCGAAGCTGTCTAGGATGCGCTGGTGCTGAGCTGGATGTGTCAATAAATTAGGATTTTTTGATTTATTTAAATACTAGAGATTTAAAAAACATATCTTTGCATAGAAAAATCATAAAAAAAAAATACCCTCTTGCTCAGTAAATTGAAGAGAATAATGGGACTAAAAATTAAAATTTTTTCTTATTGCCTGATTTTTAATGAATTAAATACCCTCGTAAGTATTTAAATTCATTTTGGTCAAAAATTGCTCACCATGACTTGAAGTTTTGAGGGTTTATTCCCCATCACAGAGAAGTTGTTCTCTGATTTTTCCAAGGTCAGAGGGCATCTCTATGCTTTTAGCCCTAATTTTCAAGCTAGGGTTATGATTTTGGCTTATTTTAATTATAGAATTCAAAATATCACTTAAAAAATTATGAGAATAATTATGGTAGGTTTCCTGTGGTCAGGAAAGTCTAAGAAATATATCATGATGTTGTGAATTATCTTGTGAATTTTTATATTTAATTAAATGTAAATATTTTGTATTAATTCATGTAAATTAAATACTTATGAAAATTGACAAAATCAATCTCACGTTGTTCATAAAAATCATGTTTATCCACTGTAAAAATTTGAAAATTATTTGGCTAGTTCCAAGCACTAAGATTGATTTTCTACGAGACCTTATATTTTTGTACAAAAATAATTATAATAAATTAAATACATTTGGGAAAATTATGAAAAGTGTTTTTCTAAGTTCCTTGTGATCAGAGACAGTTAGAAAAATAAAATTATTTTCTTAGAAAATACATATTTTTGGAGCCTTATTTTGAATTTTTAAATGATTATAAATAAATAAAAATCCAACCAATACCAAATACTTCAAAATGTACCTAATTGTTCTCTAATCACTTGGGACTCTGTAAAATATTTTTCCTGATTTTTCCTAAGTTAAAAATAAATTTTAAAGGCTTAAAAGGGATTTTCCTCACTTTTCCATTAAAATAATTATAATAATATTATTCAAAAAATCTTGAAATGTTTCCTAAGTATTTCTCTGACCTAAGAAATCCTTTAATCATTTTCTGATAAATAAAAACTTCATTTTGGAAAGTTAAGCAAATCAACTTTTGAAAATCCTATTTTTTGAATTTAAAAAATTAAATTAAATTAAATTATAAGAGGTACACATATTCTTCTCCAACATTATAATTACCTCATGGATATGACACTCTAAACCCTTAAAGTCATTTTGGTTGTGGTTAATGAGCTATGAGGTGAAGTGCCCCAAGGACAAAATAGTCATTTTAAACTTTGGTGTCTTAATTAAATTCTATGAAAATCTACATGGAATTACCCAAGGAGTTGTCTTCATAAGAGGTAGGATGTACCATTTACCCCTGCAAGGATTAATGAATTATATATGATAAAAAATATTCCAATCTGTCATTATACAAATTTCATTCCTACGCGAGATTTGATGCAAGATTTTTATAATTTTCTGACGGATGAAAGTGATATGTGGGAAATACGAGATGAAGGATATATTTTTTTTTTCTGCTTCATCACTTAATCCAATTTCAAAGCAGTGGCATTTCTTTATTTGTGCAAAATTACTCCCCACTATGAAGATTAGAAGAGTCACCAAGGAAAGTGCTATTTTAAACTACTATATTCTAATGGAAAAACCTATTGATATAGGATCAATCACATTTAAATTAGTTATGGGTATCATTATGAATGGGCCAATTTATGGACTTAGGCATCCTTCTACAATTTCTCTGATTTGCAGTCAATCCCAAGTGCCATATGAAAGTTGGCAAAAAAGTTTTACTACCATGGGAGCCCATGATCCCTATTGATGATCAGTATGTTGGCAATGGAAATGAAGCACTAAATGTTGTTATGGATCATTTTTCACATGCTTTACCAACAGTAGGAAGTTTGCTTTCTTTGGAGAAGAAATTGAAGAGAATTAAAAAGGAACTTTAGAGTATTATGAATGTAGTAGGAGATCTTAAGTACCTTTTTCATCATCTTGATTGGAGAATGAAAGAGAATTTTGATCATACTGGAACTTTTGAAGCGGGATTAGTTCGGATGTTTAAAAAAAATGAGTTGATCGAAGAAAAATAGACAGATCAATTCCCGTACCGATCCTTCTACAACCTATATGTTCATTACCAATCCATGGGAGATATTAGAGGAGGTGAAAGAACTGAAGATGAAGCAAAATGATTGAAGACTTTGGATTCTCTACTTTCTTAAGAATATTTATGTATTTGATGTAATTGTGTGTATTTGATTTGATTTGCTTTGGTTAGTTTTTTTTTTAGAATTCTGATATTTGATTATATGAATAGTTTTGTGTCAGAGTTTAGTGTTTTGGTTTGATTTCGATGCTGATTTATAATTAGTTTGCTTAATATGTGTGAATTTGTTATTTATGAAATGTATTTCTAAAAAGTGTATTTTCATATATAAAAGTTAATTTGTTGTTGTTTGTGAAAATAATTGTTTGTGAATGTTTATTTGTGAATTATTGTTAGATAAAAATTTGTTTAAAAATACTAAAAAAACTTTGAAGTAAATTAAAAGGAAATTAAAAATTTTGAAAAAAAATCAAAATAGTGAATTTCGGGCCTTCAGCGCCGACTGGCATGGGCGCTGACGGCGCCTTCAACCCGAGAGCAGTAATAACCCTTTTAATTCGCAATTTTCACCGCAAAAACCTCCATTTGTACCCCTAAAGTCACCTTCAACCTTTGGTTTTCACACTTAGGGCTTGATTGAGAGGCAAAAGAACTTCAGATTTCATTTTCTCTAAGTAAGAACTACACTTTAAAGTAAAAGTTTTTTATTTTCACCAAAAATTTTTCTCACATTGCCTAGATTCGAAAGTTGTTTTTTTTTTTTTGAGAGAGATTTTGAAAAAATGCTTTGATGAATAACTTTTACTTAGTGGATTTAAGTTTAAAGTGCTTTACATTTTGATTTTTAGAATTTTGGAATTTATTCAGATTTTTATCAATTTTTTCTAGATTTCCTATGGCACCAGACCGAGCAAAAGAAAAATAGAATATGACGAGCAAAATTTTGTTAGCTTTAAAGCTAGTGCTCGATTTCATAATCTTCGAGAAAGTAAGAAAGTGATTCTTGATCAAGGTTTAAAAAATTCAGAAGGAGAAGTTGAACGATTGATTATCGCTCGGCAGTGGCAAAACTTCTGCTATTTTACTGTCGATGCAATAGCTCGGATAATTATGGAATTTTATGCCAACTTTTTGGAGGCTTCTGATGATTTTGTTTTTTGTTCAAGGAGAAAGGGTGGAGTTTACTCCAAGAAAAATAAATGAGTTTTATCAGTTAGAAGATATTTATAGATTCTAGTATCATTCATTCTCTGTCAGAAATGAGGCCTTAGATGAGGTTATTTCTTTTCTAAATGGTGAAAAAGGGGCTTGGAAAGTAAAGAATGGAGTTAAAGTCAACTTTTCCCTTTCTATGTTGAATGTAGTATCTAAGGCCTGGCATTAATTTAGTTCTAGGAGGATGATTCCAACAAACCATCATAGTGAAGTGACCAAGGATAGATCCATCTTGAACTACTGTATTCAGCAAGTGATGGATATAAATGTATACTCTATCATTTATATCAACACTCAATTTATTGCTCTGGGACAAACCACTGGTGGATTGGCACACCTTGCTCTCATTATACACTTTGTGAGCATGCAGGAGTTAATTTCAGACCTGATGAGGAGAGGATTGAGCCTCAGAGACCTATTAGACCTGCAAACATTAAGACTTATGAGTCCCATGTTGATTGGAGATCTGGAAGTAAGGCCGGGGATATACCTTCTACTTCTAGGACACCTACTTTTAGTGAGCCTACTTCAAGTGACCCCAGTAACAGGGAGTTATTGGACTAGATGATGATTCAGCAGAGAGATATTTTGAGGATGGATCATAAGATGCAGAACATGGAGGCCAGAAATGCTCATACAGATGAACTGATTCACCTGAAGTTTGAATATGATGCTGCTTATGATGATGCTTTAGTGAAATAGCTACGGGGTGATCATACAGTTCAGTTCCATATTCACCCTGTTTATACTCCATATCAGCAGTAGAAGTTAGATGAAGAAGATGATGAGTGGTGATCTTTTTGTTTGTTTATTTGTTTGTGTTGTACTTTGTGATTTTATTGTTTGTTTTTTGATATTGTTGAGACTCTGTTGTTATGTTGTAATGTGTAAAACTGTTTTCATTTTTAGAATTTAGTTTAGTTTTGTTGTTAGTTTCAGCACTTTGTTATATGTATTGTAATTAACTCTTTCTCAGCAAATTTTATATATATTATGTGCAATTTAATGTTTTAAGGCTTGTACCTTTTCATATTAGCATCTACAGTATTTCAAAATTTATTTGTAAAAATCAGAATCTTCAATAGGTATGAATTTTCTTTATGTACACCCTTTTATTTTTTAAGTTCTTCATGTAATTCTTTTAAAAAAAAATTAAGTTTGGGGGGAGAAAAATTATTTTTTTTCAAAAAAAAAGAGAGAACTTAATTTTATTTATCCTCACTTAACTATATTTTCAAAAATTTTAAATTTAACAAGACCTTTGGTATTAGGGGTTAACTTTGGATAATTATATTTATGTTTCTAAATATAGTAAATTTAAGTAAAAAATTTTTAATAATGAAGGTTAATTCTAGAGACTGAGATATTTGATAAAAGAGAATAAGACTATGTTTTTCTATTTTAAGTAAAGGAATTTATATTTTTGAAGTATTAAAAATCTTAAAAGATTCACGTAAAAGGAAAAGAATTAAACTTTATGTAATTTTTAAGTTAATATAAATTTTTTAAGTGAAGAAATGTAAAAATTTTTTAACTTTAAGAAGAGGATCGTGAAGTTCAAAATCATTAAAGGCTATCCAGATATAGTAACCCTCACATACATAAAAAAAAGAAGAATGAAAAGAAAAAGAGGATTAAAAATGATCATCAAAAGTATAAAAAAAAAGAAAAAAGATGTGGGGAGAAGCTTCAGAAGATGCCTAATTAAAAATTAGCTTCACTTGAATCAACTAAAGGAAAAGACTTCTACACATTTTCTAAACTTTTTATTTGAGTATTAGCTTAATGATTAATAAATTTTTATGAAGTTCTTTTTCATATGAATTTTCTAACTTTAATATGATAAATTGTATATTTTTCTTGAAAGAAATAGAGGATCAGAAATCTTAGACTTGATTACTGAATATCCTAGCACCTTTAGTATTAACTGGAGTTATTTTAAATTTTTCTTAAGTTGTACTATCATGTTTAGAGACTTAAATATGAATGTCTAGAAGTTAAATTCTTTATCATAAGTCATCTTTTTATGTAGTAGAGGAGTTACTTGAGGACAAGTAACATGAAAGTTTGGGGGATTTTGATAGACCGAAAATATATGCATTTTTAGACTCATATTTTATACTTATTTTTGACGATATTGCACATTAATGGAAGGTATTTTGATGTTTTCTTGTAAATTTTTTATTTTTAAGACTTAAAGCAAAAAGGAAGCAAAAAGAATGAAATTTGGAGTCAAAATGACATTTTTTAAGAAGTGCTCAGCGCCGACCGCGCCAATGGCAGCGTCGATGGCTCAAAACAACAAAATAGCTGAAATTTTCACTCAGTGCTGACGGTGCCAAAACTGGTTCAGCACCCGTTTCTAGAAGGTTCGATGAATTTGGATGATTTTTGAAGATTTTTTGGAGGCACCTCTTGGAGAATCGACCTTGGGCTTTATTTGCGGCTGAAATTCATCAGAAAAGTGACTCCTTTTTGCTCCAAGATGTTCCACCACACTCCATTTTCTCCATTCTTCATAATCAATTTTCATTTCACCATCATATTGGAGTTCATTTGTGATTTTTTTTAAGTTTTAGAGTTTGTGTGGTGAGATTTAGTGTGAAACTTTCTGTAAGAGTGTTGGAGAAGGAGAAAAATGAGAGATATCTTCTTCCTGCATTTCTAAGGAAAGGCTACAAGGGATTTACTTTGAGAAAGTGTTTCAGATAAGTTTTGTTTGTTTATTAGTGTTGTATGAACTTTCTTTTATATATGAAATTTGTGTTTTGTTGTTTCTTTCTCATGAAATCTGAGTATTTTCCTTTATTTTTCTCCACTTTCTTTTATATATGAAATTTGTGTTTTTTTGTATCTTTATCATGAAGTCTGAGTAGTTTACTTTATCTTTCTCCCTACTCTAAAATTTGTGTTTTGTCATATCTTTCTCATGAAGTCTGAGTAGTTCCCTCTATCTTTCCCTCTACTATGAGATATGATGTATCTTTTTCATGAAGTCTGAGTAGTTTACTTTATCTTTCTCCCTACTCTGAGATATGGTGAAGGAAGGATAATTATATGTGCCAATATTAAAATATAAAATAAATTGTGATGATTTTTCAACTCTGAACTTAATTTACATTATGATCTGGCCAATTGAATTGTTAAAATATGTTGTGAAACATATGATCCGGGAAATGAAGTATTAGTTCTACAATAGAGTAGGATCACATTTGATTTCATGGAGGAGAAATTCGTTCATGGAATTAAGTGTAAATAAATAGGAAATTATTCTTTGTTGGGTGTAGAATTGGAGAATGTTTAGGGAGACAGACTAAAATCCCAAATTCGGTCTTAATGTTTAAAAACTAAAGCGAGAGTTAGCTTTCCGGTGAAGGGAAGTGGGAGCTCTAGAGTGGGAGCAGGTATTCTCCTAGCCTAGTCACAGATTTAAGGACTAAACTTAGGATTAGCCAATAATTTTCTATGCACTTTATCAGGATAGAAAATTATAATTGCTCCTATTTGGCACAATACATATTATAAACATTTATCTCATCTCATTTCACCAGAACCTCATTGTAGTGGGAAGGATATTTTTTCACATAATAAATCTTCATTACATAAACATAGTTAGGAGATTAGCATTTACATTTTAAACTTTGCATTTTTTATTTTGCTAATAGTTAAGTGCCTTTGTTTTGATAACATCTCAACATTCAAAATTAGTGATGGTGATTTCGTTTGATTTTCTATAAGTTTCCTAGTAAAACTTACCATTGTCAATTTACACCTTCTCTATGGGATCGATATTTGGGACCTAAATAGAAATTCCTTTATTACTTGATAACAATACGTATACTTGTGTAGAATCCCATTATTAGTTGTATATAATTATATATATTTTACACAACAAACTTTTCATATAAGGATCAAGTTTTTGGCGGTGTAGTGGTGTCAACTTCATAAATCCTTACATATAAAAAATCGGGATCATGTAGACATGTTTTGTTATTGAAGATGGTTGTGCTACCCACATTGCTAGCTCCAATCTCTTATCGCGGAAAGTTTAAGTTTTATATTGTGTCAAGTCATGATGTCAAATAAAATATTCGTAAGGGTCATGGTTATTTAAATATTATGGGGCATATTAAAGTTGATTAGAGTGACACCGATTACGATCCTACGGTTCCCTCATTTCGGTACCACTATTTTCATTCATGTTCACTTAGTCCAAATGAATTTACTAAACTCAACTCAATGAGTTCCATACTTTCATTTAGACCATGGGAAATCTTGTTAGCAAAAGTAGGTTACCTCCTCTGAGGGATTCCCGATCATCCTACAGAGACATCTTAATCTAGTTACAATTTTATGATGTTTGTGATTAAATTTTCATCCTACAGAGACATCTTAATCTAGCAAAAGTAGGTTACATCCTCTGAGGGATTCCATACTTTCATTTTATGATGTTTGTGATTAAATTTTGAGTTGTATTATATTTTAAATATTGTGGCGGTGAATTTTATCTTGTTTGATTTTTAAATTTTTGTTATGATTTTGTGGCTATCCTAGCAGTTTTGGTTTCCATGTATGGTGAAATCATTGTTTAACATGCATGTTTGAAGCAAGAAGTACAGAAAGGTAAACACGATAAATTAAAAGTGTACCTGTCGATTCTTCTCGTTCCTCCACTTGAAAGGTTAGCTTTGGCCGTGTATATAATTTTGCAAAGAATTTAAATGGCAGGAGTAGATGAAGGTATAGTTATCCAACCCCAAAGTATTATTTTATTGGGCCTCTAAACTTCTTAGTGGATAATTTTTAAAACAAAATATAGCAAGTTTAATTTGCCCCTCAAAATATCTAAAAGATTCTAAAGTATTCGGGGGAATGACCCTGAACTACTTTGAGAATCTCTTAAATTAGTTTGAGTTCATTTAGAACTTATCATATTGTTTTATTAATCATCCAAGCTTAGAATTTGATCACCCCGTTGCTCAGTGAAGCTTGATAATTCAATTATCCTAAGGATAAGAGGATTTAGTCAATTTGATAATTTACTTAAAGGTTATATGGATGAATGCCCCTGAGGCAAGCTCAAGTCATTAAAGATTTGGTGCATATCACAAATGGACTTGAAGTGTTTAAAGATTTTGATCTCCAATCATATTATCTTCTAAATCCAATAAATTGAGTTTAGATATCGAGCCTAGGTCACTTCTAAGCCCTCAACAATCATAAAAGGGGATAAAGGTGGTGATTAAAATTTTGGTTTAAGTGACATATATTCTTATTGAAAGATCAAGTCATCCTCAATTTCAGGCCTAAGATAAGTAAATAATCATCTTCCTAGCTTAAACCCATCACTTAAGAATCATTTGATCTTAATTGACTTCCAAGTCATGATGATTAGGGAAATCATGATTTTGTTAATATTGTGAAAAAGGTGGTCAGTGAGTTTCTACCTTTTAATCCCACTATATTTCAATCATCCATACATAATTATTAAGATCAAAATTACCCATTTTTCCCTTTGATTAATCCTAAATTTTGATTAAGGCGCCAAAAACTAACATTACCGCTTTGCCCTTCGGGCTTTTCATGTTATAATTCTTCAAGCAAAATTCAAATGGCCTTGAAAATCTTTAAGTATCTCATCCATTGATTAATTAAAATATCAAGGAGAAAAGTATGATTTTTCAAAATTTGATTTAATTTAAAGTAATTATTTTAACCCAAAAATAGGATTTTCTTTCTTAATGTTAATTTATTTAATCAAACAAAATGAAGTTTTAATATATGGGGAAAATTCATGGAGGTTTTCCTAGGCCAGAAGAATACTTAGAAAAAGTTTTATGATTTTTTGAATAATATTGTAATTATTATAATTATTTAAAGGTCATTTTTAATGATTATTTAAATACAAAAATATGTTTTAATCTTCAAAAATCACTTTTAAACTTTTATTAAAACCTCTTAAGTCTAAGAAACTTATAGGAACAATTTTTTATATTTTTATGATTTATTTTGAATTTTTTGTAATTATTTTAATGGAAACTAAGAGAAATGCAATTTAGGCCTTTAGAAATTTATTTTTTTAATTTAGAAAAATCAAGGAAAATATTTTAAGGTGTGGAATTTTGAAGTTCAAGTATTAAAATAAATTCAGAAAATCCATATTTTTCTACTTATCCACGCAGCGCCACCTCATCCTACGACAACTTTGAGCTCACAAGCGGCGCTCTGCCATTTGATGCCGCCATCCACCTCAGCTGCCACGCGGCCCACCTTTTCGCTCCATCTGTTCGTCCAACGCGATCTCATCCGTCCATGGAATAAATGCGCAATCAAATGGCATCCGTTCATCGTCCCCAAATGACCAAAGTCGTAAGTCATTCACAATAAAACCTTAAGATCTTCATCTATACTCAACCAAATCGCATGGGGTTTGTTTCTAAACTTTCATCTACTCGAGGCGAACACATCCATACGGTTTACAAAGCATGAAATCAAGCCATTACTCATGGAGAATCAAAACATTCTCGGGTTATGGTTAGAGCTCAATACCTTTATCTAAGAGGGGAGGCCTCATTTAGATGGTTGCGGTAGCTTCGATTGGGTCCAAAGGAACCTCCAGATGAAGTCTCAAGCCCTGGTGAAATTTATATGTATATTTTTTATCAAGCTCGATTTCAGGTGTTGATCAAATTCTATGCTACAGGCCATTTGAGAGGGTGCTTTTGTGGGGAATCAACTCCTCTCACTGTGGGGATGGTGTGTGCACAGTTAATTGGAGTTTGGTGTACTATGGAAGTGTGGGGAGTTCTGTCCTGGTTTTAAAGCAAATTTTTGACTCAAAATTGATCTCTCACAGTGAGAAATAGAGGGGGAGAATGGTTGCAATGGGCTTAGGAGTTCTTGGAGAGTGTCTGAGAGAAATTGGGGAGAGTTTCCCCAAGGAAATTCGAGCTCTCTCTCTTTTGGCCATGGAAGAGGGTTTAAATAATATGGCATGGGGTGGCTTTCAGGGCCAATTAGTGGGTGCTAAATGATGCTTATGTGGAGGGCTTCAAACTGTTAAAGCCAATTGGAAATGGCCAGCTAAGGTGGGTGCAATTGGGTTTGGGTTTAAGCATGGGGGCTCTCAGTTTTGGCTCCTCCAGCAACTAAGGTAGCCATGGTAGGGGAGGTGCTCAGGTGGCTCAGAAACCTCTGGGGAATCTATCATAATAATTAATTTTTTTCGATGATGAGTTTTGGCAAAGATCTCTTTGGCTTAAGATATTTAGGAAACAAATCCCTTAATTTAGGGGACCTTTGGTCTGTGGCTCAACTAGGGTGGTCTAAGTGGATTTAGCCTGATCACTAGGGTCCATCTAGTGGTTGTGGTGTCATTAATTTTGATATTTGGGCATGGCTAAGTCAATTTTAGTGCACGAGTTCAATTTGGGTCAAACTTGCTTGATGTTGGGTTTGGGTTAGGCCAGCCATGACATTAAGCCCAATTGATTAATCAATTTGATTTAGATGATTTTCACAGAGTTTAGAAAGGTTTTGAAGTGATTTTTAATTGATTTAGAGGTTCAATTTGGAGTATTTTGGGCATGTGGTCAATTTAAGGGTGTTGGGTTAGACTTGGGCTTAGGTTGTGCTAGACTTGGGTTAAGTCCAAATTTATTGTTGAAAATAGTATAGGGGAACATCATGAAGAGTTCTCAACATAAATTAGGTGTCAATTTTGGGGTTAGGACATTCAATTTAGTGGGATTTAGGCATATGGCTAAAATTGGGGCAATTTTGGGGATTTTGGATTTGGGTTAAAATTGAGTGGAACTGAAGCTTGATCAAGGTCAATTGAGGGTTCAATTTGATGTGTGGAAATATTAGGAAGAGTTTGAGATCTAAATTGAGGCAATTGAGAGGGCTATGGGGTTCAATTAGGTGAGATTGGGTCAAATCGTCAAAATTGGGGGTTTTATTTGGATCAAAATTGAGCTCAAAGCATGGGCCAATTAAGCTTGAATTTGGTTTTAAATGATCATAGGCTTGATGAATTTGAGTTTGTAATTGAAATTGGAGGAGATTGGGATCAAAATGAGGGACATTTGGGGTGAATTTGGGGAAATTGGGCCCTCTAAAGGCAATTTGTGGGTTTTGGTCAAATTGGCAAAAATGGATTCAATTGAAGGGTCCAAATTGGTTTTGGTGACATTTGAGATGATTTTGGAGGTTTTGGGAAAGTTTGGGTCATTAAGGGTATCTTTGTAATTTTGGCAAATTTGGGGTATTTTGGTAATTTTTGCAATTTTAGGTGGTTTTGGGCAATTTGAGTATTTTGAAATGGTTTGAAATGATTTTTGAAGAAATTTGAGTATTTTGGGTGAAATTGTGTTTTTTGGCCAAATTTAGGGTTTGGGGGTGTTTAGGTAATTTGAGTAGATTTGGAGGGGGGGAGGCAAAAGGCCAAGTTGGATATTTTGGTAGAATTGGGGTGCCAACCACCCTATGTGAGCCATGGAACAATGGAATCCCCATTTGGGTCCTCTATATACTGATCTTAGCTAAACCCCAGCCTAAGGTTAGTGGGTCTAGGGAACCATCTACATGAGTCTCCCAAAGGATCAAGGGATCAAGGTCAACAAAATTTGGGCTTAGGGTTATGAGTGAAACTGAGTGAAAGTGAGTGCAAGTGAATGAAACAACTCTAGACCAACTCCCAGGATCAACCTTAAGGCCAAGCAGTCTTATGGGGATTCACCTTGAGCTTTTCCATATTGACCTCATTTACTAAGTGCTAAAGGTTAGACTAATATGTGGAACTTCAAGTTGAGAAAAGAAGGGTTTAGAGTTTCTAATGGTGAGGGTTCCTTTTGTATTCCTCTAGGAATAGTCAACAAGAAAGTCCTCTGGCTAGACCCTAAGCTACTAAAGAGGAAAAACTAAACCTCAACCAAAAGTGAGGTCAACACTATTGTAGATCCACCTGCTCTTTCAAAATTGTTCTTCTGCACATCCTTGTCATGCTGCCCATAGAATTAGCTCCAAGCTCCTCGTCCAAGTAGCAACTCTTAGGTCTAAGAGTTCAAAAGGTTTTACAAGGTGTGTTTGTTGTTATTGTTATTGTTATTGTTCAAGCATCATGGGGGGGTTAAAGTTGATTAGAGCGACACCGTTTAGGATCCCACGGTTCCCTCGTCTGGTACCACTATGTACTTTGAGTTTACTTAGTCTAAATGAGTTATTAAACTCATTTAAACTGCGAAAATCTTTTGAGCAACTGTGGTTTACCTGATCCAAGGGACTCCCGTAAATTTAAATGGTCATATTCTGTAATGTTATATATTTTTTTTTTTTTTGAAAATTTTGTTTAATTTTTGAAAAATTTGTTGTGTTTTGCATATAAAGTAAATAAATGCAGGTAAAAAATGCTAAAAAATGAGGAAATAAAATTGCAGTGCATAAAATATAAAAGCATACATGTTATCTTCTAGCTACTCACGTTGCATGGTTAGCATCATAAAGCAAGATATATTTTCAGGAATTAAACAAAATGTGGGAAAGTAAATGGAAGCATCCAGTACGGAAAAGTCGGAAACTGAGTCGTAGCAAAACCTGAGTAAAAATAAAACTCGTAATCACATATAGAAGATTAGAACTGGGTGTAAGACATGGGTAAAGGTGGGGGCTGAGAGCTAGACTGTGTGCTTCCCGACCTTAAGTATGAGCTACCAACCCGACAATCTACGAATGGCAGTCCTAACCTCGATCCAAGTGATTAACCATGGACCTTCATAAATTTTCATTTTAATTTAGTTTTTGTGCATATAAAATTTATTGTTATCATGCAAAAGAGATTTTTGTTTAAAATCTTTTTTTTTTGTAGAATGGTGCAGTCCACAGGTTAATCAATTTAATCGACCTAGGACTACAAGGAACGTAAGAGTATCGAGGGAAATCATCTTCTCAAGTGTCGTCAAATAGTACCATTGGTCCTTCTTGTTCTTTTATTAAATATCCTTAAGGTAGGAGATACTATTCTAAAATCTCACGTTGTATCCCTCATTAAATACATTAGCATTATCGCATCACCCTAACCACCTAAACCTTAGACTTACACAAGTCTGATGATCCATATGTGGCAAAAATAAATATCCCCAGTTGCTCACAAGGATTTAAATATCTTAGATAAGACTGAAATCCTTGAGCATTGGGTCAATTATTATAAGAAATGTAGTGTAGGGAATTTTTATAGATTTAGGTGAATTAACGAGTCCTGAGGCATAACTTGGTGGGCCCCTAAAAGTTTTAATAGATGATTTTTTGAAACAAAGTATAATAAGTTTAATTGTCTTTCAAAATATCTCAAAAGATCATAAAAGTGTTTGGGGCATAACCCTAAACAACTTTTAAAACCCTTTGAACCATTTCGAGTTCATTTGGACTTATTATGTTGTTCATTTAATCATCTGAAGTTAGATTTTGTTTCAATGAATTAACACACCCTATGCTTAGTGAACATTAATATTTTAATCATACTGAGATTGGGTTAGTGTGACAGTCACTTGATATTTTACTTAAGAATATGTAAGTGGGTACCCTTAGGGTAAACTAAAGTCATTAAGAATCTTGTACCCACCACTAAATGTGGCTTGTAGTTTTTAAGAGTATTCATTAATTAATAATGTTCCTTCCTTTTAGTTCTCATTATACAAGTTTAAATATCAAGTCTAACCTACTACCAATCCCTTAAATTTAATCATTAGGATAAATATGTAATAATCAAAATGTTTAAATGAAATGGAATTCAATCTTCATTAAAATCATGCTTATCACCAACTGGGGGCATCAAATTAGTGGGTTATTATCTTCTTAGCTTAAGCCCACTACCTTAGGATCATCCAATTAGGATAACCTCCGAGTCACATTAATTTACAAAATTACAATTTTACCCTTGTCATGAAAAGGTAGCAAATTGGTTTCTACCTCTTAACTAATTATGTTTCAAACATCCAAAAGAGTTTATTATGATCAAAATTACTCATTTACCTCTTTGGTTAACCTAAAATTTAATTAGGGTATCAAAATCTCAAAATTGTCATTTTGTCCCTAGAGATCTCCACTTCATAACTCACTAAATTGAACTCAAATGGCTTTGGAATGTTTAAGGTGCCCTATTCATGGGTCAATTAAAATATCTGACGAGAAAATATGACTTTCTAACTTTTATTTAACTCATAATTTTTTTTAGCTCAAAAATAAGATTTTCAAGGTTAATTTATTTAATTAATCAATGTAAATTTTCTTTATATGGGAAAATTATTGAAGGTTTACCTGGGTCAGAGGACTAATTGGAAAAAATTTCATGATTTTTAAGATTATATTTAAATTATGATAATTATTTATTGTTTTTATTAATTAATTAAAAAGAAAATTATAATTTAATTTCAAAAATCACTTTTTATATTTTTCTTAAATTTCTCTAAGTTCAGGGAACTCAGGAAACAAATTTTTCATTTTTATGATTTTATTTTAAATATTATAATTATTTTAATGGAGAAATAAGAAAAATGCACTTTTAGCATTTAAAAAATACATAACTAAATTAGAAAAATAAAGAAAAAATATTTTTAAGGTGTGCAAGTGATCAGAGAACAATTAAGAACACTTTTGGACATTTTTTATATTTTTCTATTTTTAAATATTTTTAATTATTTTTAATTTAAAAAAGTAGCTCAAAAATAAACTATTTATTTTTAAATAAATTTACTTTTCCTAAGTGTCCTTGAACATAAGGAACTCATAAAATCATTTTTTCATAATTTTCCTAATTATAGCTTAATTATTATAATTATTTTAATGCAAAAATGTCATTTAATTTGAAAAACAACTTTAGAATTAAATATAGCTCAAATGGACTTCAAATTTTTAAAGAATGCTCAAAGGACTAATAATTACAGTTTGGAACCAGTTTTGTTAATTTTTGAATAATATTATATTTATTTATTTTTTTATAGATTTTAAACACTTAATTAGTTAGAAAGTTATGAACAATCATTTAAATACATTTTATATTTTTCCTAGAGTCTTCTGACCATAGGAAACCTACCAAAACAAACCTCATATTTTTTTGATAAATATTTTAATTTATATAATTAAATTACTAAAAAAAGGGTTAATAGACTTAAAAATTAGGGTTTCAAAGATTTGGACAAATTAGGAGGCATCCTCACTGTCATGAGGAATCAACCCCTAAAGTTTAAAGCCATGGTGATTAATATTTACTTAATTAAAATTAAAATAGTCTAGTGAGTATTTAATTAATTAAAAATCAGAGACATGTTAAATCATTTTTATTTTTATTCCACATTATTTTACTTTGTGCACTCTGTAAGAAGATATTTTTATTTTATTTTTATGATTTTTCTATGCCAAGTAATGAATTTTTTAAATTTATAAATTAATTTAAATAAAAAATACCCTATTTATCTACTTATCATTGCGGCAGCCAACTCATCTTAGGCAGCTCCAAAGCCTCATGCGGTGCACTCTGATTCACTGTGCTTTCCCACTTGGCTTGTCTCGCGACCCGCGGTTCACAAACACATCTTCCGTCCAATGCAATTCGAGTCATCACATTTGATACACACAAGATCGGACGTTCCCTGGTCAACTTTCCCAACTGACCTAACCCAAGAACCATCCAACTTTGAGACCTAAAATCTCGCTCGATACTCTACCAAATGACATGGTGTTTGTTTCTACAGCTTTATCTATTGAAGGCAAACCTCTCTATACTATTACAATCATATGAAATACAAGTTCGCTTCACAATTAATGAAATTGAAGGCAAAATAAAGGTAAGTGAATTATACTTTGCCCAAGAGGTGAGACCTCGATTGTGTGCTTGTGGAAGCTTCCTTGTGGTCCTACGAACCTCCTCCAAGTGTCAATTCGAGCTTATATAAGGTCTAGGTATGATTTCGATAAAAGGGTGATGCAGCCTTGCTTTAGAGGTGGGTTAGAGGGCTTAATTGATGGGGAATTTGATGGGGAACTTCCTCGTTTGGCCTGGGGAAGCTTTTGGAAGGTTTAATTTGAAGTTTTGTGGAGTTTTATGCAATGACAGAAAATGACCCTGGTTTAAGGATTTAAATTGAGCTTGGACAGTGGATTTCAATGAGGGAAAATTGTGGGATTGAACTTAGAAAGGCTGGAGGAAGCTCTGTAAGAAATTTAGAAGGCTCTCCCCAAAAATTGACAACACTCTCCATGGTTGTTAGAGGGGCGGTTTAAATTGAGGGGAGCTAGGGCTTAATTGGCCAAGCTAGAGGGTGGAGAAAGGAGCATAAGTGGAGGGTTGAACGACACCAGTGGCCAATGGGAATGGGACACCTTGGATGGGTGCAAATTTTATTTAGTCCATGGGGGAGGCTTCTCGGTTTTGGTTTTTCCAACCACTACGCCGGACGGCCAAGCCATGGAAGGTGGTTAGCTAGCTCAGGGAACCAAGGGGGGAAGTTTGATTGTGATTAGCCCTAAGATTTGATGGTTGATGGCATGAGGTGAAGAGCTTAGCCAAAATCGGGGATAAATCTCCTTAATTTGGGAGACCCTTGGTTCACGGCTCCAAAATTGGGTTTTGGCTGACTTGATTAGCATCCAAGGTGGCTAAACATGGCAAGAAAAGATTAAGGTTGGCTAATGCAAGTGGTTTAAGTTGATTTGGGGTTTAGGTTCAAACTAGGTTTTGGGCCAAAAGTTGGACTTGAGCTTGGTTTGAGCTTGGCTTAAAAATTGTTTAAAGGGTCCAAATGGTCCATGAGGATGTCATGAAGAGTTTAGAAAGTTAATTTGGGGAATTTGAATTAACAATAAGGTTCAATTTGATGGAATTTTGAAGTTAGGTCAATTTTGGGGAAATTGGTTTGAGCTTGGATTTGGGCTAGACTAGAGGCTAGGTTAAGGCCAATTGAGGGTATAAATTGATCTGGGGGAATGTCATGAAGAGTTTAGAATCAAAAATTGGAGAAATTGGATAAGCTAAGGGGTTTAATTTGATGGGATTTTGGCTTATGGTCAAATTGGAGGTTAAAATTGGGCTTGGTATTTGGGTGTTTAAAATTGGGTTTAATTGGGCTTAAATTTGGTTCAAAATTGGCTTAAACATGATGAAATTGATTTTAGATTTGAAATTTGGGAAATTTGAAATCAATTTGGTGAAAATTGAGGATGATTTAGAGACCTTAGGAATTTAGGGGTAAATTTTGAATTTTGGTCTAAATTGGTCAATTTGGTCAAATTGGGTCCAATGGATGGTTTGGATTGGTTTTGAGATTGGTTAGAATGATTTTAGAGATTTTGGAAATTTTTGGGCCATGAGGGGCACTTTGGTAATTTTAGCAATTTTAGGGGTATTTTGGGCATTTTAAAATTTTTGAGGTGTTTTGGGCAATTTTGGTGATTTGAAATGGTTTAAGATGATTTTTGGGTAAAATTGGGTAATTTAGGCAGATTTAGAAAGATTAAGGTTTCAGGGTTGGAAAAGTTTGGGGCTAAAAGGCCAAAATTAGACAATTGGATGGAATTGGGGTTCAATGGGAATGTTAATCGCAAAATTACCTTTATGGTGTCATGAGACCAAGGGAACCCATATTTTGGATCATTCATGTGTTGGTCTTAGTTAAACCCTAGCATAAAGCTAAGGGTTTGGGGGATCATCCACATGAGTTTCCAAAAGAGTAAGGAATCAAGCTAAGCC
This sequence comes from Phalaenopsis hybrid cultivar, assembly GCA_002079205.1. Lineage (NCBI taxonomy): Eukaryota > Viridiplantae > Streptophyta > Magnoliopsida > Asparagales > Orchidaceae > Phalaenopsis > Phalaenopsis hybrid cultivar. The sequence goes on along the minus strand of JXCR01144205.1, from coordinate 324,612 downwards.
TGTTTGGCCAAAGGTTTTAGGATGTGCTGACCAAGACCACACCACCCAGGGCTAACCCTAAGGACAAACAGTTCTATGGGGACTCTTCTTGAGCTCTCGCATATTGGCTCCACCTATTCAGTGCTAGAGAACAGAACCAACATGTGGAACTTCAAAACGAGCAAAGAAGAGTTTTGGAATTTCCAATGGTGAGGGTTCCCTTACTAGTCTTCTAGGAATATTCAACAGAAAAGTCATATGGCTAGATCCTAGGATTCTAAAGAAGAAAGACTAGACCTCAACAAAAAATGAGATTAACAGTAATCTAGAGGTGAGAGACTAGAATCGACTCAGCATTACTACACGAGCTGGTGAAAAACTCTAAATTAGTCGATGTTCTTTGCTAACATCGGGAGGGAGTAAAGAATATGAATGCTCATATTTGTCACAATACATCATCATATTTTTAGTCATTCAAATCCTACATAAATTAATATCTCATTGCAAGGGGAAAGATCTTTACATATTATTTAAACTCGTTAGAATTACTTTTATTAAACTGTTAATCATAGTTGTTTCTATCTATTTTAATTTAGTCTTAACTAATGCGATCATTTTGTTTTTATTTAATCTGCAATTTAGATAGAATTTGCTTTTGAGGTTTGCAAGCCATTTTAAAAGAGTCCTAGTGCTAAGCTGTGATCATGTCCATAGGTCGCAAAGGAAAAAGTCGAGATCTAACTGAGCTATGGACCACGTAGGTCATAGGGGTGAGTTGTGATGACAACCATAAGCCGCAATGGCCGAAGTTTGGTGTCACATAAGTTATGAACCACATAGGTCATAGTTGATCATGTAGGTTGTAGTGGTGAGTTGTGATGACATTACAGACCGCAAGGACATAGATTGTACAGACCGGAGTCGAGAGGTCCACGAGTCGTTGACCACATAGATTGTAGTTTGTCACAAAGGATGTATTGGTAAGCCATGATCACGCCTGCAGGCTACTGATGTCGAAGTCGAGAGTTGAGAGCTATACGAGCTGTGGACCACATAGACTGTAGTGGTAGCCTGTGATGACATGCATAGGCTGCAGGAGCCAGAGTTGAAAGTTATATGAGATATGAACGTAGGTCTTAGTTGGTCAAATAGATCATAGTGATGGGTTGTAGAAATCTGGAGAAAGTCACCATCTTCTAGATGCATTATTGCATTGTCTCTGAGAGATGTTGTGTTGTATGGGGGATGCATTGTTACACCATCATCGGGGTGTATCTTGCATATTATTCGAGGTACATTATTATATTATTTTTTAGAGATATCATTGCACCGTATGTAAGTTGTGTTGTTCTATAGGATGTCTCATTACTCTACAATGTACATTGAAACTTTGCAATGCACATCATGATTTCATAAGTGGTTTCATTGCAACGAGTCAGGGGTGGCTAATGGCGGTGATGATGTTCGGTGAGCAGAGTTCGACAATGTTCGACAACTGCATGAGGGGAGGTATTCGTTGGATCTGCGATGCAAAAGCAATGTTGGACTCCAACTCCTCTTCCAAACTTCAGTCTTTTTCAGGCTTAAGGTCTCCCTCCGCCTATTCAAGGGCAGGGTAGGGTCTATTTAAAGTTTGGGAGTAAGCTTTGTGCAAAAAAGAAATGAATTCAAACCACCAACAGATAACCTATAAATATTCGCTCAATCAGATAGCAATCAATTAGCATTTGAGTGCTAATGATGTCAGAATTGAGAAATCTTGTGTTTATTGAATTCTTCTCGTCGACACGCTCGATTAGACTATAAGCTTGTCAGATTTGAAATATGTTTAAACTTCTAAATATATACTAGAAGTTTCCAAATGTTGTTTAAGAGTTTGATTCGACTAATTTTCGTACCGTTAAGTCCATTCTGTCGAGCTAGTCAGTTTGATTGTATGTTTTTTAAAATCAATGTTCTTATTGATTTTTAATCAAAATTTAAATATTTATTACTAAAAAAAGTTATATCGAGATTCATGACATGCTACGAGATGCATGTCAACTGATTAATATGTTGATGGCATATCAATAATAATTTAGTAGTTATCACTATGATTATAAAAAAAACAAATCATTCATGAACAAATCGTGTTCAATGCTTTTGTTAAGAAAATGAGTTGCTCAAACAAATTTTTTAAGCTTGATTTATAAACAAACCAAACAAAAACAAACTCTTATTTTAGCTTGAGTAAATTTAATGATAAATAAATAATGCATAAAAATTAAAATAATGATATTAAAAAGTTTGTTTATTAAAATATAAAAAAGAAAATTTAGATGTTATAAGTGGGTGGCATCCATGTAAATGCCCCTCTATATTTTAAAAAATAAATGTTAGATGTTATATATGAAAATACATAGAATTGGGTGGTTGGTATGTGAATGCCCCATAAGCCTACTCAATTGAAAACAATGACACTATATAGACCCGCTGCTTCATTGAGGACCTAAGAAGTTACCTATGTAAGAAAATGCAAATTTGGTGGTATGTACGTAAATGCACCTAAAATTCTGATTTTACCGCTGGCCTGTCCCATGCGTATGCTAAAAGTCTCGCATGGGGACTGAGTGCCGTTCCATTATCCCCTATAGATGCGAAAATTATACTTTCACAAATTCAAATTTTAAACTTCACGCAATCACCCTTTTAAGATACCATGAAGCAGATAAAATGTATTAAAATAAATAATTAATTTAAAAAAATTTAGTTTGAGCTGAAATTTGCATTGAAATTCGAGCCAAATACGAACTTAAGTCGAACAAACAGGTTTTAAATAAGCCGAACATAAACATATTATTCATGAGCCGAACACATTATTCATGATCTGAACTCGAACATATTATTCAAAAACTGAACATGAAGAAGCCTTGGACTCACTCATACTAGGATCATTCATACCCCGAGTCATCACAGCAATTAGTTGATTATAAACCTCAAGTAAGTCTTCGCTATAATTAAATGATTCATTTGGATTAAGAAATTTTAATAATATCTTCTTTAATCTTCATTATATTTAACTCAATTGAGTTTTTTTTTTTTCTTTTCTATTTTTTTTATAAACATTACCATCAGTGTATCTTATACTGCCATATTTATAGTATTTTATATCCTCTTCCTTTCTGGTCACCGAAATCAATGTAAACCTCAATTTTTACATTATTTAAAATAGAATTAGGGTTATTTTTACTTGAGAACTATTTATATGTTTTCATTCTCTGATTTTAGGCCTATTGGTTTGGTTTATATATTTGAAGATTATGTTCTCTGATTTTTCTGCCGTTGAATCATCTTTCTTTTACAAGTATGTGTTTGTAGTTTATTCAAGAATAGGTGGTGAATCACTCTTGGCAGCTGTGCCTCACTGAAGTCATCATTTCATGATTCTCTCTACCATTTTTAGTCTGGATAAAAACCAAATTTCTTCTATCCCCTTCCAAACTCCATTGACTGTGCATACTCTCATGTCCTTGTTATTACTAAATCCGAACTTAAACACCTACGAATCATAAAATGGAGTCAATCAAATACATTAAGAAATTTTTTTTAAGTTCGGAGAGAAGTTGAAGTTGAATCTTGTGTGCTCGTGTGTGTGTGCTGTGCTTCATCTTGTTATGTTTGTTCTTCATCTTGTTAAGTTTGTTTTACTAATAAAAAATTGATTTGATTTTCATATATTGTAATTAAGTCTAGAAATCTACAAAACTGTGGGAATACTTCTGAACCTTTTTGTTTTCCGCAGACTGAAATACTCGAATTAAAGGGAGTAGAAGTTACAGGAAGTTGTGCTGACAACTTCATGAAACATTATTCCAACACACATCCCAAAGAATATGTCCAATAAACATGAAATGACTTGAGAAACTTCAATGTCAGATTTGAAAAAGTAATTCATATGATAAAAGCTTGAGAAAGAACTACAAAGAACCCCATGTCCGATCCCAAAAATTACAGAAAAGTAAAACAGAAGAAATGTTGTTATTCCCAAATGTTAGTAGTATAAGGCATATGCACAGAAATAATACATTTCACGAATTTATAAAAGCAAGTCCAGCGAAAAAAATTGGAAGAAAATTGGCAGTTTCAGTGGGGAATACCTTCAAGTAGATCTAGAGTCCAAGAACAAAACGAGACAGCCAACATCACTGGTTTTATTTCCTTAGAAACTTTGTCATGACGTTTCCTAACAAAAATAAAAAATTTTAAAAAAATCAAAATAGATGATAGATGAGATGGCTTGAATAAAACTAGTGAGGTTATTTGCATCAATGTTCAATCATCTACACCGATGAGAATAAACACATTAAATATTACATATACTACATATTTGGTTAATTGTTCTTATGATGATAAATAATTCTAAACAGGTTTTGTGTTATTCAAAGCCTTGGATATTAATTAACAATAAAGTCCTCATGTTTTATATCTAAAAATCTAATATCTAAAGTCTATTATTTTTTGGCAAGGGTTCAAACATTAGACTCCCACTATAGAGATTAAAGATTATTGCACACAAACGAGTGGGAAGAAACTGCTCACTAACAAGGATCGATGCTTATTAGCAGCCTCCCTTGCTGTTATTATTTAAAAGATGGAGCATTTACATACAAACCAACCAAATCCTATGCATTTATAAGTCTAACACCCAAAGTTTAATTTTTACATTTATACCCCCCAAATCTTTCATATTACATCAAAAATATCACAATTTTAACTTACATGAAGTGAAATAGACCTTCTTATGCATAGTTATGGTGGTGTGTACGTAAAAATTGAAATTTAGGTTTTTAATATTTAAATACATGGGAATTGAGTTGTATGTATGTAAAGCTTTCTTAAAGAATTAATCAAGGTCATTTTCTGCTCCAAGGCTAATTGCATAAGCAAATAAAACATATATATTTACATGCGGACCAGAAAAGAATAAGAGGCTTGGTTGTGAGTTGAGTCTAAAAATGGGAAACTATGTGAAATATATAATTATAATGAAGACACTTTTTTATTGTGCTCCGAATATATTTATTTAAATTCGGCCAAAGATAAAATAATACAATTCCTAACAAAAGCTAATTCAAAAGAACTAAAAGTATAAGTTTGTCTTGGCTTGCAAAACATACTCAAAAGTCATAAAACAATAGTCTAAATAATCTTGTATGGTATGATACAATGCTTGTTATTGTCTCATTGCCTCCACCTAGTTTTTGGAGCATCTCACCTCAACCCATTTATAAATAAGATCGAGTGTCACTTACCAGCTACTTCCTCAAATTCTACTTCTTTTACTTTGTCGGCAGCAGCATTGTACTCAAACCTGCACGTTAACAGGAAAATAGTTACATACCATACATAAAATTTCCATGCAAAATTCTTTTATCAACAGATGTTTCTACATTTTTTATTTCATTTCATAGCGTTCACATAGATCCTAGCCAAAAGCAATTATTTTTGCAGAAACAACCCATAGGTTATAAATTGAATGTTGCCAGAACGCAAGATCTCAGAAGGAAATAGGGCAAATGCCTTGAACCAAATGCAATTTAGTGTGCATCGTTTTTACCACTCATATAATGCAAAATTTGGTACATGAATCAAAATGTATGCAAACAAAAGCTCACGTTTCGAATTCGAAGTATACAATCTCCTCTCCCTGAGCACTTCACCCAATCAGAATATTTCAAGTATATTCTTACATAGCACTAGTCAGCAGCGAATCCACACAATTCAGCTAAGCAATTCGGCAAATACAATTCGGCATAATCATTCAACTACATCCAATTGTTTCAATTTAGCAGAATATTAAATCTTGGTTCAGCCTGTTTGTCGAGCAATTTCATTGTCTCGTTCAACAAGTTCGTACACAAGCTAATTCAGCAAGGCTAAGTAATTTCATCAGCTCATTAAACAGCCTAAAAGCTTTATCTTATGCGACACAGTATACGAACAGTATACAAACCGACATAATTCTCTATTCTCTCAATGTGTTTAGCTTCTTTTGTGTGGATCTATGTAAACAATTCTGAGTGTAGCTAACCCAAATCTATAGATAGAGGAGGCTATCCATGAGACTGTAGGCACAACATGCTATCAAATATCTCCTTCGATCTCAATACCAATCTTATGTTACCTAAAGCTCCAATGCTCTCTTAAAATAAGGTGCCTTTAGTCTAAAGAATAACTGCAAATATATATCTCCTTTTTCTAATCTGAGGCGAATAATTACTTGAGTCATCAATTAATTGGCCCAACAAACTAGTAAACTTAGTCATGAAATCTGGCATTATAACTCCCACTGTGCTCTGTATCACCCCGATTTGATTGAAACTCTATTTCATTTGCCACATCATCAAATTAAAATTATGTCTCAATACTCGCAATTAAATATAAATACAATAATTTAACATAATGCATGTAACAAAGGGTAAAAAAATAATTATAAGCTACATAAATTTCTATCACTCATCTATTGATCATTTCTATAACTCTGAATACAAATCAACATCCAAAACTTTTGCTCTAATACCAATAAAATAACTGTCACGACTCGACCCAATACAACCCTTTACATTAAGGTGAATCATATTGTGCTAAGGTCACAACAAATGATTAATTACCTAAAATCTATTTGAAAAAAAAATTATTTGTTCTCATTATTCACAAACACAAATATTTCTATGTTATCAAATAATAAAAAATATAAATGTCGATGAAGTTTTATTCACATCACAATAAAATATAATAAAAAGGAGCATACACAGCAATCATGATATAATATATTCCCTTGGTAAATTATTGGGATCATCATTACTATAAAAAAAAAATGGACCTAAACAAGCAAAATAGTTAAAATCAGAATCCCAAGAGAAAAGAATAATTTATACTCAACATAAGTCTCACCCCTCGTCGACATAACACATATAAATAAAAAAGTGATAAGTAACAACAGCTTAGTAAGTTACTCGAAATCTACTACAATTTTTACACACAAAAAAGAAAATAAATAGATAATTCTCAGAATAATGTCATATAAACAGTAAGATTTGTTTTAAACTAAAGTAGCATATCAATATGTCACATGCTATGTCTATCAAATATACTATAGATATAAAAATTTTTGTAAATGATAGGCATGTGTCAAAATTTATAATATAAGTAATTATTTCAATATAATAATAGAAATAAAATAACATAATAAGAAAGAATAATTTATTACTTTATTTTAATATTTCACAATTTTAATCTGTCATTTATATATCCAATTTCACTTATACCTTCACATGATTATATTTCCTATTTGTCCATTATACCTCAACTTACTCATATATGTTCAAGCATATCAAACACACACACACACACACACACATATATATATATACATAGATATGTATGTAATATATACATAGATATGTATGTATATATACATAGATATGTATGTATATATACATAGATATGTATGTATGTATATATATATATATAT
>JXCR01144205.1:266743-317052 GCA_002079205.1 Phalaenopsis hybrid cultivar | reverse complement strand
ATATATATATATATATATATATATATATATATATATATAAGTGCACATGTCATGTCATTATTATTCTACTTGAATGCATATTAAATATGGTCATCCAAACACCTACACTTCCTCCACTTTTTTCCCTTCTTTCACATAAATGCATAAATATAAAAATATGACAATGACAACACATGAAGATTATCAAACATGTTGCAAAAATTTGTAAAGATTTGTATATATAACAATAGAATTTGTGAAAAGAATTAAGGTACACATCTTACTACTTATAATACACAAAATTTGTTTACATGTGTTATTCAAGGTAATATTTTTAAACTTCTATTATTTTATATTAAATTTTATTAGGTTTAATATACTCGCTAAAATTACATAATATGTTATAAACACAAAATAGAATGTGAAATACTAATTTTGTTTGTGTTAATATGACAGGTAAATTAATTAGTTAATATTTGGATAGAATCTTGGAATAAAGGTACTTGCACAGATATATTAATGAAATAAGTTGATACTATGGTTCATAGGAAGATAAATATCATATGTATTCAAGAAACAAAATGGGTTTTAGAAAAGGCTAAGAAGATTGATAGTTTTAGGTTTTATACTTTGGTATTCAGGAAGGAGTCACACTAAAATGATGTAGGTGTAAATATAGACAATAGTTTAAAAGAAAATGTTGTAAAAATTAATAGAATTTGAGATAGAGTTACAACCTTAAGATTGTTGTTGATACTAAGTTTTTTAATGTTATAAGTATTCATGCTACCCAAATAGGTTTAGATATAAGTTCTAAGGAAAAATTATGGAATAGACTAAAAAAAATATTACAAATGACACCTCTTGAAAAAGGAATTTTTATTGGAGAAGATTTAAATTGACGTGTTAGTAGAGTGGTAAAAGATTTTAGAATATTAATGGTGTCTATGATTTTAGTGTGATCAATGAAAAAGGTAAAGTTATTTTAGATTTTGCTTTACCATATGGTTTTATTGTTGCTAACACTTTATTTAATAAAAAATATGAGCATATTATTACATATAAGAATAAATCTAATCAAACACAAATTGATTATTTTCTTATGAAAAGAAGAGATCATCGAGAATATAAATATTATAAGATCATTCCAAGTGAGAATTTAAGTACTTTATCTCGATTATTAGCTCTAGATTTTAAAATAAAGAGTTGTAAGATAAAGAATACTATGAATACTTATCATGGAATTAAACAAATAAAAATTATTTTTAGAGTAAACTTCAAGATTTCAAATTTTGGGATGTTCATGTAAAAGCAAATTATATGTAATATAACGTAATAAACACTATTAAGCAAGTGACAAAAAATTTATTTGAAAAATCAAACAAAACAAAAATTTCATAAATAAAAATTGTTGGGGGTGGAATAATAATGTGCAAGAAAAAAATATATAAAAATTTGTGTTATAAAAATTGGTTTAAATGTAAAAGCTTAGAGAATAAGAAAAAATATAAGGTAGTCAGTAGTAAGTCTAAGAGAATAATTTGTAACTCTAAAAATTTTATTTTTAGTGATCTTTAAAGAGAGCGAAAAATATATATATAAACTAGTCAAACAAAAAGAAAAAAAATTAAAGAATTAACTCAAGTAAACGGCATTAAAGATAAAAATCAAAAAATATTTTCTCAGAGGAAGACATTCAATATAGGTGGGTGAAATATTTTGATAAAGTTTTCAACAAAATTTCTAAAAAATACGATCGCTTTTAGTGATCTTAAAATCATTAACAATAATAAAATATTTTATATTTACTGTCGCATTAGAAAAAAATAAGTTGATGAGGCTTTAAGAAAAATCAAAGGTGAAAAATCAGTAGGACCTGATAATATCAAGTGTGAAAATATTTAAGAGATTTCGGAGTTTTTCGGCTTACAAACTCTTTTTAATATTATTTTAAAAACTAAAAAGATGCCTGAAAAGTGAAGGAAGGGTATTTTAATCCCCATTTATAATAAAATATTTTATTTTTACTATCACATTAGAAAAAAATAAGTTGATAAGGCTTTAAAAAAAATCAAAGGTGAAAAATCAGTAGGACCTGATAATATCAAGTGTGAAAATATTTAGGAGATTTCGGAGTTTTTCGGCTTACAAAACTCTTTTTAATATTATTTTAAAAACTAAAAAGATGCCTGAAAAGTGAAGGAAGGGTATTTTAATCCCCATTTTTAAGAAAAAAGAGGCCTGCACAAGGGGAAATTAAGTTGATGTGTCATACTGTAAAAATATGGGAGAGGTTAATTGAACATAGGTTAAGTGTTACAAAAATTTCTTATAATCAATTTGGTTTTATGTGGTACAGGTCTACTATGGAAGCTACATATTTATTGAGAGATTTGATGGATAAATACAGAGAGAATAAGGATGATCTACATATGATTTTAATTGATTTTGAAAAAGCATACAATAAAGTTCGAAGAGTACTTTGGAGAGTTCTAGAGAAGAAAGGTGTTCATATGACTTACATTCAATTCATTAAAGATATGTATATTAGAGTCGTTAATTGTGTTCGAATAGAAGGAGCAGTTGAATCACATGAGGGATCAACTTTAAGCCCATATCATTTTGCTTTAGTTATGGATGCTCTTACTTGACCTTTACAGGAGAGTATACCTTGGTGTATGCATTCTGCTGATGATATCCTCATTGTGGATAAGACCAAAGAAATACTAAAGGAAAAAACTTGAATTACAGAGGTTTAGTTTGAAATCTAACGGCCTTCTTTTGAGTACACTAAAACTAAATATATGTAATATAATTTTAGAAGTAGTAGTAGCTCTAGTGGCGAAGTTGTAACTAAGGGTAATCAAATCATTAAATGGTGTTAACGTTTTAGATACTTAGGGTCTATTGTTCAAAGTGATGATATAGATGGGGATGTTATTAGTAGAATTCAAGTTTGTTGGTTGAAGTGGAGGAATGCAACGGGTATATTGTTTGATAGAAAAGTATCACTTAGATTGAAATGAAAATTTTACAAGATGGTGGTGAGACCTGTAATGCTCTATGGCGCAGAATGTTGGCCTTTAAATAAGAAATCTAAAATAAAGTTAAGTGTTGTTGAGATAAGAATGCCTACGTGGATGAGTGACATGACACTTAGAGACAAAATATGAAATGAATATATCCGTGATAGGGTTGGTGTAGCTCCAGTGGCGAACAAGAATAAAGAGAGTCGTCTTAGATTGGTTGTTTATGAGACTATATGTTTTAGATTCGACTTATGTAAAGAATGACAGAGGTAGACCTAAAAAGATTTGAGTATATTGTATAAAAAATAATCTTAATTTATTAGAATTAAATGAAAATATAACACTTAATAGGACACAAAAGGAGAAAAAGAATTCATGTAGCCGACCCTACTTAGTGGGATAAAGGTTTGTTGTTGTTGTGTTAATATGATCATTACAGTCTCATATCAAAATATACATAGTAAAAATTTTATAAATCTTCATAGATTTAAATTTATTCGAAATCCAACCTAAAAAAATACTAAAAGTTCATAAAAAATAATAATNAATTACCGAATATCCTTACACCTTTAGTATTAACTGGAATTGTTTTGAATTTTTCTTAAGTTAAACTATTATTTTTAGAGAACTAAAATATGGAAATCTAAAAGTTAAATTCTTCACCATAAGTCATATTTATTTTTGTAGTAGAGAAGATAAATGAGGACAAGTAACACGTAAGTTTGGGGGATTTTGATACACCGAAGATATATGCATTTTTATACTCATATTTTATACTCATTTGTTATGATATTACACTTTAATGGAAGGTATTTTGATGTTTTCTTGCAAGTTGTTGATTTTTAGGGCTTAAAGCAAAAATAAATAAAAAAGGATCAAATTTGGAGTCAAAATTACATTTTTTTAAGAAATACTCCCTGTCTGCAGTGCCGAGGTCAGCGCCAACGGTGCAGAACAACTTAAGGCTGGAGATTTCTACTCAGCGTCGACGGTGCTAGAGGTGGTGCACACCCCATTTCTAAAATGTTCGATGTATTTAGATGATTTTTTGAAGAGTTTTTGGAGGCACCTCTTGGAGAACCGACCTTAGGCTCTATTTAGGGTCAAATTTCATCAAAAAAAGCGCTCCTCTACGTTTATCACTCCTCTATGTTCATTTTTTGCACCACATCATTCCTTTCCACTACCTTATTGGAGTCGTTTTTTTTTCTTTCATATTTTAGAGTTTTTGTGGTCAGATTTAGTGTAAAACTTTCTGTAAGAGTGTTGGATAATGGGAAAAATGAGAGATATCTTCTTCCTGTATTTCTAAGGAAAGGCTATAATGGATTTGCTTTGAAAAAGAGTTTTCAGATAAGTATTGTTTGTTTATCAGTGTTGTATGAACTTTCTTTTATATATGAAATTTGTGTTTTGTTATTTCTTTTTCATGAAGTCTGAGTAGTTTGCTCTATCTTTCTCCCAACTCTGAGACATGGTGAAATGAAGAGATAATATGGATGTGCCAATATTAAAATGTAAAATAAATTGTTGCATTTTTTCAACTCTAAACTTAATTTACTTTTTGATCTGGCCAATTCACTTATTAAAATGTGTTGTAAAACTTATGATCCTGGAAATGAAGTATAAGTTCTACAACAGATTGTGGATCACATTTGATTCCATGGAGGAGAACATCATTCATAGAATTAAGTGCAAATAAATAAGGAAATATTCTTTGTTGGGTGTAGAATTGAGAACCTTTAGGGTGGCAGACTTAAATCTTCAATTTGGTCTTATTATTTAAAAACTGAAGCGAGAGCTATTCTTCAAGTGAAGGGAAGTGAGAGCTCTAGAGTGGGAGTCGGTATCCTCCTAGCCTAGCCATGGATTTAGGGACTAAACACTGAGATTAACTAATGATTTTCTATGCACTGTATCAGGGTAGAGAATTAAACTTGCTTCTATTTGGCACAATACATATTATGAATATTTATCTCATCTCATTTTATCATAGCTTCATTTTAGTGGGAAGGATGTTTTTTCACATAAAAAACTTCGTTGCATAAACATAGTTAATAGATTAGTATTTATTATTTTAAATTTTGCATTTTTTTATTTGGTAATAATTTAGAAATTTAATTTTGATTACATCTCAACAATTGAAATTAGTGATAGTGATTTTAATTGACTTTCTGTGAATTTCCTAGCAAATTTATCATTTCTAATTTAAATCTTCCTCGTGGGATAGATATTTGAAGCTTAAATAGATTATTACTTGATAACGATACGTATTCTGAATATTAATTGATTATACTGATTTAAATTTACACAATCTATCGCAACAAAAAAATCAGATCAAAGAGTCTTTAAATAAAATGGCTTAGGGTGGCTGTCAGGGCCAGTTAGTGGGTGTTAAATGATGCTTATGTGGAGGGCTTCAAAGTGTTAAAGCCAATTGGAATTGGCCAGCTAAGGTGGGTGCAATTGGGTTTAGGTTTAAGCATGGGGGCTCTCGGTTTTGGCTCCTCCATCGACTAGGCTGGCCATGGTAGGGGAGGTGCTCAGATGGCTCATAAACCATCTATTAAGATCTCTTTCGCTTAAGAAACCATCAATCACAAAAATTAGATTGAGTTGGCGATGAGTTTTGGCAAAGATCTCTTTCGCTTAAGCAATTTAGGAAACAAATCCATTAATTTAGGGGACCTTTGATCCATGGATCACCTAGGGTGCTCTAAGTGGAATTGGCCTGGTCACTAGGGTCCATCTAGTTGTTTTGGTGTCATTAATTTTGTTTTTTGGGCATGGCTAAGTCAATTTTAGTGCATGAGTTCAATTTGGGTCAAATTGGCCTGAAGTTGGGTTTGGGTTAGACCAGCCTTGACATTGATCCCAATTGATGGATCAATTTGGTTTGGATGATTGTCACAAAGAGTTTAGAAAGGTTTTGAAGTGATTTTGAATTGATTTAGAGGTTCAATTTGGAGTATTTTGGGCATGTGGTTAATTTTGGGTGTTGGGTTAGACTTGGGCTTAGGTTGGGCTAGAGTTGGGTTAAGTCCAAATTGATGGTTGAAAATAGTATAGGGTAATATCATGAAGATTTCTCAACATAAATTGGGTGCCAATTTTGGGGTTAGGACATTCAATTTGGTGGGATTTGGGCATATGGCTAAATTGGGGAAAATTTGGGGATTTTGTATTTGGGTTAAAATTGAGTGGAATTGAAGCTTGATCAAAGGTCATTGAGGGCTCAATTTGATGTGTGGGAATATTAGAAAGAGTTTGGGATCCAAATTGAGGCAATTGAGAAGGCTATGGGGTTCAATTGGGTGAGATTGGGTCATATCATCAAAATTGGGGGTTTTTGTTTGAATCAAAATTGAGCTCAAAGCATCGGCCAATTAATCTTAGATTTAGATTTAAATGATCATAGGCCTGATGAATTTGAGTTTGAAATTGAAATTGGAGGAGATTAGGATCAAATTGAGGGACATTTGGGGAGAATTTGGGGAAATTGAGCCCTTTAAAGGCAATTTGGGGGTTTTTTGTCAAAATGGTCAAATTGGCAAATTTGGTTCAATTTAAGGGTCCAAATTAGGTTTGGTGCCATTTGAGATGATTTTGGAGGTTTTGGGAAAGTTTGGGCTATCAATGGTATTTTTATAATTTTGCAAATTTGGGATATTTTGGTTATTTAAGCAATTTTGGATGGTTTTGGGCAATTTGAGTATTTTGAATTAGTTTGAAATGATTTTTGAACAAATTTAGGTATTTTTGGTGCAATTGAGATTTTTGGCCAAATTTAAGGTTTGGGTTGTTTAGGTAATTTGGGTAGATTTGGGGGGCAAAATGCCAAGTTGGATATTTTGGTAGAATTTGGGTGTCAACCACCCTATGTGAGCCATGGAACAAAAGAATCCCCATTTGGGGCCTCTATGTACTGGTTTTAGCTAAACCTCAGCCTAAGGTTAGTGGGTCTAGGGACCATCAACCTGAGTCTCCCAAAGGATCAAGGGATCAAAGTCAACAAAATTTGGGCTTAGGGTTATGGGTGAAAGTGAGTGAAAGTGAGTGCAAGTGAATGAAACAACTCCATACCAACACCCAGGGTTAACCTTAAGGCCAAGCACTCCTATAAGGATACACCTTGAGCTCTTCCATATTGACCCAACCTACTAATTGCTAAAGGTTAGACTAATATGTGGAACTTCAAGTTGAGAAAAGAAGAGTTTAGAGTTTCTAATGGTGAGGGTTCCTTTTCTAGTCCTCTAAGAATAGTCAACAGAAAAGTCATATGGCTAGACTCTAGGCTACTAAAGAGGAAAAACTAAACCTCAACCAAAAGTGAGGTCAACACTTGTAGATCCACTTGCTCTTTCAAAGTTGTTCTTCTGCACATCCTTGTCATGCTGCCCATAGAGTTAGCTCGAAGCTCCTCGTCCAAGTAGCAGCTCTAAGGTCTAAGAGTTCAAAAGGTTTTACCAGGTGTGCTTGTTGTTATTGTTCAAGCATTATGGGGGGTTAAATGTGATTAGAGTGACACTGCATAGGATCCCACGATTCCCTCGTTTCAGTACCACTATTTTCTTTGAATTTACTTAGTCTAAATGAGTTATTAAACACATTTACATTTGGGAGATCTCGTGAGCAACTGTGGTTTGCCTGATCTGAGGGACTCCCGTAAATTCAAATTGCCATATTTTGTAATGTTATATATTTTTTTTGTTTTTAAAATTTTATTTAATTTTTTAAAAATGTGTTGTATTTTGCATATAAAGTAAATAAATGCATGTAAAAAATACTATAAAATGAGGAAATAAAATTGCAGTGCATAAAATATAAAGCGTACATGTTATCTTCTCGCTACTAACGTTGCATGGTTAGCATCATAAAGAAAGATATATTTGCAGGAATTAAACAATTTGTGGGAAAGTAAATGGAAGCATCCAGTATAGAAAAGCCAGAAACTGAGTCGTAGCAAAACCTGAGTAAAAATAAAACTCGTAATCACATATAGAAGATCAGAAGTGGGTGTAAGACATGGATGGGTAAAGGTGGGGGCTGAGAACTAGACTCTGTGCTTCCTAACCTTAAGTAAGAGCTACCAATCTGACAATCTACAAATGGCAGTCCTAACCTCGATCCAAGTGATTAACCATGGACCTTCAAAAATTTTCATTTTAATTTAATTTTTGTGCATTTAAAATTTATTGTTATGATGCAAAAGAGATTTTTGTTTAAAATCATTTTTTTTGTAGAATGGTGCGGTTTAAAGGTTAATCAATTTAATCGACCTAGGACTACAAGGAACCTAAGAGTATCAAGGAAAATTATCTTCTCAAGAGTCGTCAAATAGTACCATCGGTCCTTATCCTGTCCTTTTATTAACTATCCTTGAGGTAGGAGATACTATTCTAAAGTCTCACGTTGTATCCCTAATTAAATACATTAGCATTATCGTCATCACCCTAACCACCTAAACCTTAGACTTACACAAGCCTGATGATCCATATGTGGCAAAAATAAATATCCCCAGTTGCTCACAAGGATTTAAAAATCTTAGATAAGACTCAAATCCTCGAGCATTGGGTCAATTAATATAAGAAAAGTAGTGTAGAGAATTTTTATAGATTTAGGTGAATTAACGGGTCCTAAGGCATAACTTGGTGGGCCCCTAAAAGTTTTAATAGATGAATTTCTGAAACAAAGTATAATAAGTTCAATTGTCTTTCAAAATATCCTAAAAGATCATAAAAGTGTTCAGAGCATAACCCTAAACAACTTTTAAAGCCCTTGGAACTATTTCGAATTCATTTGGACTTATTATTATGTTGTTCATTTAATCATCTGAAGTTAGATTTTGTTTCAATGAATTAACACACCCTATGCTCAGTAAACAATAATATTTTAATCATCTCGGGAGTGGGGTAGTCTGACAGTCACTTGATATTTTACTTAAGAGTATGCAAGCGGGTACCCTTAGGGTAAACTCAAGTCATTAAGAATCTTGTACCCACAACTAAATGTGGCATGTAGTGTTTAAGAGTATTCATTAATTTATAATGTTCCTTCTTTTTAATTCTCATTAAACAAGTTTAAAAATCAAGCCTAACCTACTACCAGTGCTTAAATTTAATCATTAGGATAAATTTGTAATAATCAAAATGTTTAAATGAAATGTAATTCAATATTCATTAAAATCATGCTTATCACCAATTAAGGGCATAAAATTAGTGGGTTATTATTTTCCTAGCTTAAGCCCACTACCTTAGGATCATCCAATTAGGATAACTCCGAGTCACATTAATTTACAAAACTATAATTTTACCCTTATCATGAAAAGGTGGCAAATTGGTTTCTATCTCTTAACTCATTATGTTTTAAACATCCAAAAGGGTTTATTATGATCAAAATTACTCATTTACCTCTTTGGTTAACCTAAATATTAATTAGGGTATCAAAATCTCAAAATTGTCATTTTGTCCCTAGAGCACTCCACTTCATTACTCACTAAATTGAACTCAAATAACTTTGAAATTTTTAAGGTGTCCCACTCATGGGTCAATTAAAATATTTGATGAGAAATTATGACTTTCTAACTTTTATTTAACTCATATAATTATTTTTAGCTCAAAAATAGGATTTACAAGGTTAATTTACTTAATTAATCAAAGTAAATTTTCTATCAATAGGAAAATTATTGAAGGTTTACCTGGGTGAGGGGACCAATTGGACCAAATTTCATGATTTTTAAGATTATATTTAAGTTATTATAATTATTTATTGATTTTAGTGAATAATTAAATAGAAAATATAATTTAATTTCAAAAATCACTTTTTATATTTTTCATAAATTTCTCTAAGTTCACGAAAATAAGGAAATTTTTTTTTCATTTTTAAGATTTTTATTTTATTTATTATAATTATTTTTATGAAAAATTAAGAAAAATACACTTTTAGCATTTAAAAAACACATAACTAAATTAGAAAAATGAAGAAAAAATATTTTTAAGGTGGTACAAGTGATCAAAGAACAATTAAGAACACTTTTGGACATTTTCATATTTTTTTTTATTTTTAATTGTTTTTAATTATTTCTAATTTAAAAAAGTAGCTCAAAAATAAACTATTTATTTTTAAATAAATTTACTTTTCCTAAGTGCCCGTGATCATAAGGAACTCAGAAAATTATTTTTCATAGTTTTCCTAATTATAGTTTAATTATTATAAATATTTTAATGCAAAAATGTCATTTAATTTGAAAAACAACTTTAGAATTAAATATAGCTCAAATGGATTTCAAATTCTTAAAGAATGTTCAAATGAGTAATATTTACAATTTGGAACCAATTTTGTTAATTTTTGAATAATATTATATTTATTTAATTTTTATAGATTTTAAACACTTAATTAGTTAGAAAGTTATGAAAAATCAATTAAATACATTTTATATTTTCCTTATAGTCCTTTGACCATAGGGAACCTACCAAAACAAACCTCATATTTTTTTGATAAATATTTTAATTTATATAATTAAATTAATTAAAAATGGGTCAATAGACTTGAAAATTAGGGTTGCAGAGCTTTGGACAAATCAGGAGGCATCCTCACTGTCATGAGGAATCAACCCCTAAAGTTTAAAGCCATGGTGATTAATATTTACTTGATTAAAATTAAAATAGTCTAGTGAGTATTTAATCAATTAAATATCAGAGACATGTTAAATAATTTTTATTATTATTCCACAATATTTTACTTTGTGCACTCTGTAAGTGGATATTTTTATTTTATTTTTATGATTTTTTTTATGCCAAGTTATGAATTTTTTAAAATTTTGAATTAATTTAAATAAAAAATACCCTATTTATCTACTTATCCACGCGGCAGCCAACTCATCCTAGGCAGCTCTGAAGCCTCATGCGGTGCGCTCCCATTCATTGTGCTTTCCCACTTGGCTTGTCACGTGTCATCCATTCGATACACATGCGATCATATGGTCCCTGGTCAACTTCCCCAACTGACCTAACTCAAGAACCGGCCAACTTTGAGACCTAAAATCTCGCTCAATACTCAACCAAATCACATGGGGTTTTTTTCTACAGCTTCATCTATTCAAGGCAAACCTCTCTATATTGTTACAATCATATGAAATACAATTTCGCTTCACAATTAATGAAATTGAAGGCAAAATTAAGGTTAGTGGATTATTCTTTGCCCAAGAGGTGAGACCTCGATTGTGTGCTTGTGGAAGCTTCCTTGTGGTCATACAAACCTCCTCTAAGTGTCAATTTGAGCTTATATAAGGTGTAGGTATGCTTTTGATTAAAGGGTGGTGCAGCCTTGGTTTAGAGGTGGGTTAGAGGGCTTAATAGATGGGGGTTTTAATCGGGAACTTCCTCTTTTGGCCTGGGGAAGCTTTTGGAAGGTTTAATTTGAAGTTTTGTAGAGCTTTACGCAATGACAGAAAATGACATCTGGTTTTGGAGATTTAAATTGAGCTTGGATAGTGGATTTCAATGAAGGAAAATGGTGGAATTAAACTTAGAAAGGCTGGAGGAAGCTCTGTGAGAAATTTGGAAGGTTCTCCTCAAGAAATTGACAACACTCTCCATAGCCATTAGAGGGGCAGTTTAAATTGAGGGGGAGCTAGGGCTTTATTGGCTAAGCCAGAGGGTGGAGAAAGGAGCATAGGTGGAGGGTTGAACGACACCAGTGGCCAATGGGAATGGGACACCTTGGATGGGTGCAAATTTTATTTAGTCCATGGGGGAGGCTTCTCAGTTTTGGTTTTTCCAGCAACTACGCTGGCCGACCAAGCCAGGGAAGGTGGCTAGCTAGCTCAGGTAACTAAGGAGGAAGTTTGATTGTGATTAGCCCTAAGATTTGATGGTTGATGGCATGGGGTGTAGAGCTTAGTTAAAATGGGGGATAAATCTCCTTAATTTGGGAGACCCTTGGTTCATGGCTCCAAAATTGGGTTTTAGCTGCCTTGATTAACATCCAAGGTGCCTAAACATGGCAAGAAAAGATTAATANATGGGTTTTTTTCTACAGCTTCATCTATTCAAGGCAAACCTCTCTATATTGTTACAATCATATGAAATACAAGTTCGCTTCACAATTAATGATATTGAAGGCAAAATTAAGGTTAGTGGATTATACTTTGCCCAAGAGGTGAGACCTCGATTGTGTGCTTGTGGAAGCTTCCTTGTGGTCCTACAAACCTCCTCCAAGTGTCAATTCAAGCTTATATAAGGTGTAGGTATGCTTTCAACTAAAGGGTGGTGCAGCCTTGGTTTAGAGGTGGGTTAGAGGGCTTAATAGATGGGGCTTTTAATGGGGAACTTCCTCGTTTGGCCTCGGGAAGCTTTTGGAAGGTTTAATTTGAAGTTTTATAGAGTGTTATGCAATGACAGAAAATGACCTCTGGTTTGGAGATTTAAATTGATCTTGGATAAAGGATTTCAATGAATGAAATTGGTGGGATTAAACTTAGAAAGGCTGGAGGAAGCTCTGTGAGAAATTTGGATGTTTCTCCTCAAGAAATTGACAACACTCTCCATAGCCGTTAGAGGGGCAATTTAAATTGAGGGGGAGCTAGGGCTTAATTGGCTAAGCCAGAGGGTGGAGAAAGAAGCATAACGACACGAGTGGCCAATGGGAATGGGACACCTTGGATGGGTGCAAATTTTATTTAGTCCATGGGCGAGGCTTCTCGGTTTTGGTTTTTCCAGCCACTACGCTGACCGACCAAGCCAGGGAAGGTGGCTAGCTAGCTCAGGGAACTAAGGGGGAAGTTTGATTGTGATTAGCTCTAAGATTTGATGGTTGATTGCATGGGGTGTAGAGCTTAGTTAAAATGGGGGATAAATCACCTTAATTTGGGAGACCCTTGGTTCATGGCTCCAAAATTGGGTTTTGGCTACCTTGATTAGCATCCAAGGTGGCTAAACATGGCAAGAAAAGATTAATGTTGGCTAATGCAAGTGGTTTAAGTTGATTTGGGGTTTAGGTTCAAATTAGGTTTTGGGCCAAAAGTTGGACTTGAGCTTGGTTTGAGCTTGGCTTAAAAATTGTTTGAAGGGTCCAAATGGTCCATGAAGATGTCATGAAGAGTTTAGGAAGTTAATTTGGGTAATTTGAATTAATAATAAGGTTCAATTTGATGGAATTTTGAAGTAAGGTCAATTTTTGGAAAATTGGTTTGAGCTTGGATTTGGGCTAGACTAGAGGCTAGGTTAAGGCCAATTGAGGGTATAAATTGATCTGGGGGAATGTCATGAAGAGTTTAGAATCAAAAATTGGAGAAATTGGATAAGCTAAGGGGTTTAATTTGATGGGATTTTGGCTTATGGTCAAATTGGAGGTTAAAATTGGGCTTGGTATTTGGATGTTTAAAACTGGGTTCATTTGGGCTTAAACTTGGTTCAAAATTTGCTTAAAAATGATGAAATTGAGTTTAGATTTGAAATTCAGAAAATTTGAAATTAATTTGGAGAAAATTTGGGATGATTTAGAGACCTTAGGAATTTAGGGGTAAATTTTGAATTTTGGTCAAAATGGGTCAATTTGGTCAAATTGGGTCCAATGATGGTTTTGATTGGTTTTTGAGAGTGGTTGGAATGATTTTGGAGATTTTGGAAATTTTTGGGTCATGAGGGGCATTTTGGGAATTTTGGCAATTTTATAGGTATTTTAGGCATTTTAAAAATTTTGAGGTGTTTTGGGCAATTTTGGTGATTTGAAATGGTTTAAGATGATTTTTGGGTAAAATTGGGTAATTTAGGCAGATTTGGGAAAATTATGGTTTCAGGGGTAATTTGGTAATTTTGGAAAAGTTTGGGGCTAAAAGGCCAAAATTAGACAATTGGATGGAATTGGGGCTCAATGGGAATGTTAATCACAAAATTACCTTTATGGTGTCATGACACCAAGGGAACCCCTATTTTGGATCCTTCACGTGTTGGTCTTAGTTAAACTCTAGCCTAGAGCTAAGGGTTTGAGGGACCATCTACATGAGTTTCCAAAAGAGTAAGACATCAAGCTAACCATGTTTGGCCAAAGGTTTTAGGATGTGACTGACCAAGACCACACCACCCAGGGCTAACCCTAAGTCAAAACAGTCATATGGGGACTCTTCTTGAGCTCCCTCATATTGGCTCCACCTATTAAGTGCTAGAGGACAGAACCAACATGTGGAACTTCAAAATGAGCAAAGAAGAGTTTTGGAATTTCTAATGGTGAGGATTCCCTAACTAATCTTCTAGGAATATTCAACAGAAAAGTCTTATGGCTAGGTTCTAGGATTCTAAGGAAGAAAGACTAAACCTCAACAAAAAGTGCGGTCAATAGTAATCTGGAGGTGAGAGACCATAATCGACTTAGCACTACTACATGAGCTGGTGAAAAACTCTCAATTAGTCGATGTTCTTTGCTAGCATCAGGAGGGAGTAAAGAATTTGAATGCACATATTTGTCACAATACATCATCGTATTTTTAGTCATTTAAATGCTACATAGATTAATATCTCGATGCAAGGGGAAAGATCTTTACATATTATTCAAACTCGTTAGAATTACTTTTATTAAACTGTTAATCATAGTTGTTTCTTTCTATTTCAATTTAGTCTTAACCGATGCGATAATTTTTTTTATTTAATTTGCAATTTAAATAGAATTTTCTTCTGAGGTTTGGAAGCCATTTTAAAAGAGTCCAACATCTCTCGTGAGATCGATACTGTGGTTTTTAAAGAAAATCCTATATTACTTAGAACGATATGTATACTTTCGTAGTACCTTTAGTGTGAAGCCTTATTATTTATTTTTCATATCATTTCATTTATTCACACTAGCCACTGAACATAATTTTGGTCAAGTTTTTGGCAATATTTTGGAGATTAAAAATAAACATAATTGTGGGTCAGGTCAGTCACATAGGTTGTTGTGGTGAGCTGTGATGCATCTGTAGGCCTCAGTAGCCAAAGTAAGGAGCTGTGCGAACTGTGGACCATGAAGGTCGTAGCTGGTCACATAGGTTGTAGTGGTGAGTTGTGATGATGTCCATATGATGTAGAGGCTGGAGTCGAGAGTCGCACAGACTGTGGACTACATAGTCTGTTGATGGTTACATAGACCATGGTGGTGAGTTATTAAGATGTGTCCCTAAGCCTAAGGGCCAGATTCGGGAACTACATGAGTTGTAGATCACATAGTTCATAGTTAGTCACATAAACTACAATGATGAGCTAGGACGACTATGTAAGCCATAGGAGTCGAAGTCAGAAGCTGCACAAGCTATGAGTCGAGTAAGTTGTATTTGTTCGCTTAGCTGTAGTAGTAAGTTGTTATTACATTCATAGATCGTAAGTCTAGAGTTAGAAGTTATACATGTTGTAGACCACGCATGTCGTAGTTGGTCATATAGGCCATAGTGTTAAGTTGTGATCATGTCCATAGGTCGCAAAGGCAAAAGTCGAGATCTAACTAAGCTATGGACCACGTAGGCCAAAGAGGTGAGTTGTGATGACAACCATAAGCCACAAGGGCCGAAGTTGGGTGCCACATAAGTTATGGACCACATAGGTCATAGATGATCATGTAGGTCGTAGTGGTGAGTTGTGATGACGTTACAGGTCGCAAAGACCGGAGTCTAGAGATCTACGAGCTGTTGACCACATAGATTGTTGTTTTTCACGAAGGATGTATTGGTAAGCCATGATCACGCCTGCAGGCTGCTGATGTCGAAGTCGAGAGTTGAGAGCTATACGAGTGGTGG
The DNA here is from genome assembly GCA_002079205.1 of Phalaenopsis hybrid cultivar. NCBI lineage: Eukaryota > Viridiplantae > Streptophyta > Magnoliopsida > Asparagales > Orchidaceae > Phalaenopsis > Phalaenopsis hybrid cultivar. Next base: position 301,284 of record JXCR01144205.1, on the reverse strand, counting down.
ACCACATAAACTGTAGTGGTAGCCTGTGATGACGTGCATAGGCTGCAGGAGCCTGAGTTGAAAGTTATGCGAGCTATGAACATAGGTCTTAGTTGGCAAATAGGTCATATTGGTGGGTTCCCTCTAAGAGATGTTGTGTTGTATGGGGGATGCATTGTTACACCATCATCGGGGTGTATCATTGCATATTATTGGAGGCACATTATTACATTATTTTTTAGAGATATCATTGCACCATATGTAAGGTGTGTTGTTCTATAGGATGTCTCATTACTCTACAATGTACGATGAAACTTTGCAATGCACATCGTGATTTCATAAGTGGTTTCATTGCAACGAGTCAGGGATGGCTGATGGCGGTGAGGATGCTCGGTGAGCAGAGTTCGACAATGTTCGACAACTACATAAGGGGAGGTATTCACTAGATCTGCGNAAATTAGACAATTGGATGGAATTGGGGCTCAATGGGAATGTTAATCACAAAATTACCTTTATGGTGTCATGAGACCAAGGGAACCCCTATTTTGAATCCTTCACGTGTTGGTCTTAGTTAAACTCTAACCTAGAGCTAAGGTTTTGGGGGACCCTTCACATGAGTTTCCAAAAGAGTAAGGCATCAAACTAAGCATGTTTAGCCAAAGGTTTTAGGATGTGACTGACCAAGACCACACCACCCAGGGCTAACCCTAAGGCAAAATAGTCATATGGGTACTCTTCTTGAGCTCCCTCATATTGGCTCCACCTATTAAGTGCTAGAGGACAGAACCAACATGTGGAACTTCAATATGAGCAAAGAAGAGTTTTGGAATTTCTAATGGTAAGGGTTCCCTTACTAGTCTTCTAGGAATATTCAACAGAAAAGTCTTATGGCTAGGTTCTACGATTTTAAGGAAGAAAGACTAAACCTCAACAAAAAATGAGGTCAATAGTAATATGGAGGTGAGAGACCAGAATCGACTTAGCACTACTACACGAGCTAGTGAAAAACTCTAAATTAGTCGATGTTCTCATATGCTCAAATTTGTCGCAATACATCATGATATTCTTAGTCATTCAAATGCTACATAGATTAATATCTCATTGCAAGGGAAAAGATCTTTACATATTATGCAAACTCATTAGAATTACTTTTATTAAACTGTTAATCATAGTTGTTTCTCTCTATTTTAATTTAGTCTTAACCGATGCGATCATTTTTTTTTAATTAATTTGCAATTTAAATAGAATTTTCTTCTAAGGTTTGCAAGCCATTTTAAAAGAGTCCAACATCCCTCGTGAGATCGATATTAGGGTTTTTAAAGAAAATCTTATATTACTTAGAACGATATGTATACTTTCGTAGTAACTTTTGTGTGAAGCTTTATTATTTATTTTTCATATCATTTCATTTATTCACACTAGCCACTGAATATAATTTTGGTCAAGTTTTTTGCAATATTTTGGAGATTAAAAATAAACATAATTGTCGGTCGGGTCATTCACATAGGTTGTTGTGGTGAGCTGTGATGCATCTGTAGGCCTTAGTAGCCAAACTAAGGAGTTGCGCGAACTGTGGACCATGAAAGTCGTAGCTGGTCACATAGGTTGTAGTGGTGAGTTGTGATGATGTTCATATGATGTAGAGCTTGGAGTCGAGAGTCGCACAGACTGTGGACTACATAGTTTGTTGATGGTTACATAGACCATAGTGGTGATTTATTAAGATGTGTCACTAAGTCGTAAGGGCTAGATTTGGGAACTACATGAGTTATAGATCACATAGTTCATAGTTAGTCACATAAACTACAATGATGAGCTACGACGACTATGTAGGCCATAGGGGTCGAAGTCAGAAGCTGCACAAGCTATGAGCCGCGTAAGTTGTATTTGTTCGCCTAGTTGTAGTGGTGAGTTGTTATGACATTCATAGATCGTAGAGTCTAGAGTTAGAAGTTATACAAGTTGTAGTCCACGCATATCGTAGTTGGTCACATAGGTCATAGAGTTAAACTGTGATCATGTCCATAGGTTGCAAAGGCAAAAGTCGAGATCTAACTGAGCTATGGACCACATAGGCCATAGAGGTGAGTTGTGATGACAACCATAAGCCACAAGGGCCGAAGTTAGGTGCCACATAAGTTATGGACCGCATAGGTCATAGTTGATCATGTAGGTCGTAGTGGTGAGTTGTGATGACGTTACAGGCCGCAAGGACCGGAGTCTAGATATCCATGAGCTGTTGACCACATAGATTGTAGTTTTTCACGAAGGATGTATTGGTAAGCCATGATCACACCTGCAGGCTACTGATGTCGAAGTCGAGAGTTGAGAGCTATACGAGTGGTGGACCACATAGACTGTAGTGGTAGCCTATGATGACGTGCATAGGCTGCAGGAGCCTGAGTTGAAAGTTATACGAGCTATGAACGTTGGTCTTAGTTGGCAAATAGGTCATAGTGGTGGGTGTAAAGAAAGGGTTTTAGAAATCTGGAGAAAGTCACCATCTTTTAGGTGCATTATTGCATTGTCTCTAAGAGATGTTGTGTTGTATGGGGGATGCATTGTTACACCATCATCGGGGTGTATCATTGCATATTATTGGAGGTACATTATTACATTATTTTTTAGAGATATCATTGCGCCATATGTAAGGTGTGTTGTTTTATAGGATGTCTCATTACTCTACAATGTACGATGAAACTATGCAATGCACATCGTGATTTCATAAGTGGTTTCATTGCAACGAGTCAGGGGTGGCTGATGGCGGTGACGATGCTCGGTGAACAGAGTTCGACAATGTTCGACTACTGCATGAGGGGAGGTATTCACTGGATCGGCGATGCAAAAGCAATGTTGGACTCTAACTCCTCTTCCAAACTTCAAGGCCCCCCCCCCCCCCCCTCCGCCCACTCAAGAGCGGGGTAGGGTCTATTTAAAATTTGGGAGTAAGCTCTGTGCAAATAAGAAATGAATTTAGACCACCAAGAGATAACCTATAAATATTTGCTCAATCAGATAGCAATCAATTAGCATTTGAGTGCTAATGATGTCATAATTGAGAAATCTTGTGTTTATTGAATTATTCTCATCGACACAAGCTTGTTGATTTGAAATATGTTTAACCTTCTAAATATATACTATAAGTTTCCAAATGTTGTTTAAGGGTTTGATTCGACTAATTTTCATACCGTTAAGTCCATTCTGTTGAGCTGGTTAGTTTGATTGTATGTTTATTAAAATCAATGTTCTGATAAATATTTATTACTCAAAAAAAGTTTTATTGAGATTCATGTCAAGGTACGAGAGGCATGTCAAGTGATTAATATGTTGATGGTATTTCAATAATAATTTAGTAGTTTTCACTATGATTATAAAAAAACTCATCATTCATGACAAATCGTGTTCAATTCTTTCTTTAAGAAAATGAGTTGCACGAATAAATTTTTTAAGCTTGATTTATAAACAAGCCAAACATGAACAAACACATGTTTGATCACGTTCAACTTATTTTAGCTTGAGTTAATTTAATGATAAATAAATAATGCATAAAAAATAAAATAATGATATTAAAAATTTTGTTTATTAAAATATAAAAAAGAAAATTTAGATGTTACATATGAAAATACATAAGTGAGTGGCATCCATGTAAATGCCCCTCTATATTTTAAAAAAGAAATGTTAGATGTTATATATGAAAATACATAGAATTGGGTGGTTGGTATGTAAATGCCCCAAAAGCCCACTCAATTGAAAACAATGCCACTATAGACCCGCTGCTTCATTGAGGACCTAAGAACTTACCTATGTAAGAAAATACAAATTTGGTGGTATGTACGTAAATGCACCTAAAATTCTGATTTTACCGCTGGCCTATCCCATGCGTATGCTAAAAGTCTCGCATCGGGACTGAGTGCCGTTCCATTATCAATGCACTATAAATGCAAAAATTATATTTCACAAATTCAAATTTTAAACTTCACGCAATCACCCTTTTAAGATACCATGAAGCAGATAAAATGTATTAATAAATAATTAATTAAAAAAAATTAGTTTGAGCTGAAATTTGCATTGCAATTCGAGCCAAATAGGAACTTAAGTCGAACAAACATGTTTTAATCAAGCCGAACATAAACAAATTATTCATGAACCGAACACATTATTCATAAGCCGAACTCGAACATATTATTCAAAAACTGAACATGAAGAAGTCTTGGACTCTCATACTAGCTCATTTATACCCCTAGTCATCACAGCAATTAGTTGATTATAAACCTCAAGTCTTCGCTATATTTAAATGATTCATTTGGATTAAGAAATTTTAATAATATCTTCTTTAATCTTCATTATATTTAACTCAATTGAGTTTATTTTTTTTCTTTTCTACTTTTTTTATAAACATTATTATCAGTGTATCTTATACTGCCATATTTATAGCATTTTTATATCCTCTTCCTTTCTGGTCACCGAAATCAATATAACCTCAATTTTTACATTATTTAAAATAGAATTTGGGTTATTTTTACTTGAAAACTATTTATATGTTTTGATTCTCTGATTTTAGGCCTATTGTTTTGGTTTATATACTTGAAGATAATGTTTTCTAATTTTTCTGCCGTTGTATCATCTTTCTTTTACAAATGGTGTGTTTGAAATTCATTCAAGAATAGGTGGTGAATCACTCTTGGCAGTTGTGCCTCACTGAAGTTGCCATTTCATGATTCTCTCTACCATTTATAGTTTGGACAAAAACCAAATTTCTTCTATACATTAAGAAAATTTTTGAAGTTCAGAGAGAAGTTGAAGTTGAATCTTGTGTTCGTGTGTGTGTGTGTGGTGTGCTTCATCTTGTTGAGTTTGTTCTTCATCTTGTTAATTTTGTTTTACTAATANCCCCCCTCCGCGCTCTCAAGAGCGGGGTAGGGTCTATTTAAAGTTTGGGAGCAAGCTTTGTGTAAATAAGAAATGAATTTAAACCACCAAGAGATAACCTATAAATATTTGAACCTATAAATATTTGCTCAATCAGATAGCAATCAATTAGCATTTCAGTGCTAATGATGTCATAATTGAGAAATCTTGTGTTTATTGAATTCTTCTCGTCGACACAAGCTTGTCGATTTGAAATTTGTTTAACCTTCTAAATATATACTAGAAGTTTCCAAATATTGTTTAAGGGTTTGATTCGACTAATTTTCGTACTGTTAAGTCCATTCTGTCGAGCTGGTCAGTTTGATTGTATGTTTATTAAAATCAATGTTCTGATTGATTTTTAATCAAAATTTAAATATTTATTACTCAAAAAAAGTTATATCGAGATTCATGTCAAGGTACGAGAGGCATGTCAACTGATTAATATGTTGATGGCATATCAATAATAATTTAGTAGTTATCACTATGATTATAAAAAAACTCATCATTCATGACAAATCGTGTTCAATTCTTTCTTTAAGAAAATGAGTTGCACGAATAAATTTCTTAAGCTTGATTTATAAATAAGCCAAACATGAACAAACTCATGTTTGATCACCTTCAACTTATTTTAGCTTGAGTTAATTTAATGATAAATAAATAATGCATAAAAATTTAAATAATGATATTAAAATTTTTGTTTATTAAAATATAAAAAAGAAAATTTATATGTTACATATTAAAATACACAAGTGAGTGGCATCCATGTAAATGCCCCTCTATATTTTAAAAAAGAAATGTTAGATGTTATATATGAAACTACATAGAATTTGGTGGTTGGTATGTAAATGCCCCATAAGCCCACTCAATTGAAAATTTACTAATAAAAATTTGATTTGATTTTCATATATCGTAATTAAGTCTAGAAATCTACAAAACTGCTGGAATACTTCTGAACCTTTTTGTTTTCCGCAGACTGAAATACTCGAATTAAAGAGAGTAGAAGTTACAGGAAGTTGTGCTGACAACTTCATGAAACATTATTCCAACATACATCCCAAAGAATATGTCCAATAAACTTGAAATGAGAACTTGAGAAACTTCAATGTCAGATTTGATAAAAGTAATTCATATGATAAAAGCTTAAGAAAGAACTACAAAGAACTCCATGTCCGATCCCGAAAATTACAGAAAAGTAAAACAGAAGAAATGTTGTTATTCCCAAATGTTATATAAGGCATATGCACAGAAATAATACATTTCACGAATTTATAAAACATGTCCAGCGGAAAAATTTGGAAGAGAATTGGCAGTTCCGGTGCGGAATACCTTCAAGTAGATCTAGTCCAAGAACAAAACGAGAACGGCCAACATCACTGGTTTTATTTCCTTAGAAACTTTGTCCTGACGTTTCCTAACAAAAATATAAACCTTTTTAGATGGCTTCCATAAAACTAGTGAGGTTATTTGACATCAATGTTCAATCATCTACACTGATGAGAATAAACACATAAAATATTACATATACTACGTATTTGGTTAATTGTTCTTACGATGCTGAATAATTCTAAACAGGTTTTGTGTTATTCAAAGCCTTGGATATTAATTAACAATAAAGTCCTCATGTTTTATATCTAAAAATCTAATATCTAAAGTCTATTATTTTTTGGCAAGCGTTCAAACATTAGACTCCCACTATAGAGATCAAAGATTATTGCACACAAACGAGTGGGAAGAAACTGCTCACTAACAAGGATCGATGCTTATTAGCAGCCTCCATTGCGGTTAATATTTAAAAGATGGAGCATTTACATACAAACCAACCAAATCCTATGCATTTACATGTCTAACGCCCAAAGTTTAATTTTTACATTTATACCCCCCAAATCTTTCATATTACATCAAAAATATCACAATCTTAACTTCTATGAAGTGAAATAGACCTTCTTATGCATAGTTATGGTGGTGTGTATGAAAAAATTGAAATTTAGGTGTTTAATATGTAAATACATGAGAATTGAGTTGTATGTATGTAAATCTTTATTAAAGAATTAATCAAGGTCATTTTCTGCTCCAAGGCTAATTGCATAAGCAAATAAAACATATATATTTACATGTGGACCAGAAAAGAATAAGAGGCTTGGTTGTGAGTTGAGTCTAAAAAAGGGAAGCTATGTGAAATTTAAAATTATAATGACAACACTTTTTTATTGTGCTCCGAATATATTTGTTTAGATTCGGCTAAAGATAGGAAAATAAAATTCCTAACAAAAGCTAATTCAAAAGAACTAAAAGTATAAGTTTGTCTTGGCTTGCAAAATATACTCAAAGGTCATAAAACAATAATCTAAATAATCTTGTATGGTATGATACAATGCTTGTTATTGTCTCATTGCCTCCACCTAGTTTTTGAAGGAGCATCTCACCTCAACCCATTTATAAATAATGATCGAGTGTCACTTACCAGCTACTTCCTCAAATTCTACTTCTTTTACTTTGTCAGCAGCAGCATAGTACTCAAACCTGCACGTTAACAGGAAAATAGTTACATACCATACATAAAATTTCCATGCAAAATTCTTTTATCAACAGATTTTTCTACATTTTTTATTTCATTTCATAGAGTTCACATAGATCCTAGCCAAAAAGAATTATTTTTGCAGAAACAACCCATAGGTTCTAAATTGAATGTTGCCAGAACGCAAGATCTCAGAAGGAAATAGGGCAAATGCCTTAAACTGAATGCAATTTAGTATGCATCGTTTTTACCACTCATATAATGCAAAGTTTGGTACATGAATCAAAATGTATGCAAACAAAAGCTCACGTTTCAAATTCGAAGTATACAATCTCCTCTCCCCGAGCACTTGACCCAATCAGAATATTTCAAGTATATTCTTACATAGCACTAGTCAGCAATCGAATCCACACAATTCAGCTAAGCAATTCGGCGTATACAATTCGGCATAATCATTCAACTAGATCCAATTGTTTCAATTTAGCAGAATATTAAATCTTGGCNGTTAACAGGAAAATAGTTACATACCATACATAAAATTTCCATGCAAAATTCTTTTATCAACAGATTTTTCTAAATTTTTTATTTCATTTCATAGCGTTCACATAGATCCTAGCCAAAAGGAATTATTTTTGCAGAAACAACCCATAGGTTATAATTTGAATGTTGCCAGAACGCAAGATCTCAGAAGGAAATAGGGCAAATGCCTTAAACTGAATGCAATTTAGTGTGTATCGTTTTTACCACTCATATAATGCAAAATTTGGTACATGAATCAAAATGTATGCAAACAAAAGCTCACGTTTCAAATTTGAAGTATACAAGCTCCTCTCCCCGAGCACTTGACCCAATCAGAATATTTCAAGTATATTCTTACATAGCACTAGTCAGCAGTCGAATCCGCACAATTCAGCTAAGCAATTCGGCGTATACAATTTGGCATAATCATTCAACTAGATCCAATTGTTTCAATTTAGCAGAATATTAAATCTTAGTTCAGCCTGTTTGTCGAGCAATTTCATTGTCTCGTTCAACAAGTTCGTACACAAGCTAATTCAGCAAGGCTAAGTAATTTCATCAGCTCATTAAACAGCCTAAAAGCTTTATCTTATACGACACAGTATACAAACCGGCATAATTCTCTATTGTCTCAATGTGTTTAGCTTCTTTTGTGTGGATCTATGTAATCAATTCTGAGTGTAGCTAACCCAAATCTAAAGATAGAGGAGGCTATCCATGAGACTGTAGGCACAACATGCTATCAGATATCTCCTTCGATCTCAATACCAATCTTATGTTACCTAAAGCTCCAATGCTCTCTTAAAATAAGGTGGCTTTAGTCTAAAGAATAACTACAAATATATATCTCCTTTTTCTAAGCTGAGGCGAATAATTATTAGAGTCACCAATTAATTGGCCCAACAAACTAGTAAACTTAGTCATGAAATCTGGCATTATAACTCCCACTGTGCTCTGTATCACCCCAATTTGATTGAAACTCTATTCAATTGCCACATCATCAAATTGAAAATTAATAATGTCTCAATACTCACAATTAATATATAAATACAATAATTTAACATAATGCATGTAGAAAAGGGTAAAAAAAGAATTATAAGCTACATAAATTTCTATCACTCATCTATTGATCATTTCTATAACTCTGAATACAAATCAACATCCAAAACCTTTGCTCTAATACCAACAAAATAACTGTCACGACTCGACCCAATACAACCCTTTACATTAAGGTGAATTATATTGTGCTAAGGTCACAACAAATGATTAATTACCCAAAATCTATTTGAAAAAAAAAAAAAACCTAAAATCTATTTGAAAAAAAAAATTATTTGTTCTCATTATTCACAAACACAAATAGTTCTATGTTATCAAATAATAAAAAATATAAATGTCGATGAAGTTTTATCCACATCACAATAAAATATAATAAAAAGGAGCATACACAGCAATCATGATACAATATATTCCCTTGGTAAATTATTGGGATCATCATTACTATAAAAAAAAATGGACCTAAACTAGGAAAATAGTTAAAATCAGAATCTCAACAGAAATGAATAATTTATACTCAACATAAGTCTCACCCCTCGTCGACATAACACATNTTTACATTAAGGTGAATCATATTGTGCTAAGGTCACAACAAATGATTAATTACCTAAAATCTATTTGAAAAATAAAATTACCTAAAATCTATTTGAAAAAAAAAATTATTTGTTCTCATTATTCACAAACACAAATATTTCTATGTTATCAAATAATAAAAAATATAAATGTCGATGAAGTTTTATTCACATCACAATAAAATATAATAAAAAGGAGCATACACAGCAATCATGATACAATATATTCCCTAGGTAAATTATTGGGATCATCATTACTATAAAAAAAATGGACCTAAACTAGCATAAGAGTTAAAATCAGAATCTCAACAGAAATGAATAATTTATACTCAACACAAGTCTCACCCCTCGTCGACATAACACATAAATAAAACAGTGATAAGTAACAACAGCTTAGTAAGTTACTCGAAATCTGCCATAATTTTTACACACAAAAAAGAAAATAAATAGATAATTCTCATAATAATGTCATATAAACAGTAAGATTTGTTTTAAGTGAACTAAAGTAGCATATCAATATGTCACATGCTATGTCTATCAAATATACTATAGATATAAAAATTTGTGTAAATGATAGGNTACACACAAAAAAGAAAATAAATAGATAATTCTCATAATAATGTCATATAAACAGTAAGATTTGTTTTAAGTAAACTAAAGTAGCATATCAATATGTCACATGCCATGTCTATCAAATATACTATAGATATAAAAATTTGTGTAAATGATAGCCATGTGTCAAAATTTATAATATAAGTAACTATTTCAATATAATAATAGAAATAAAATAACATAATAAGAAAGAATAATTTATTACTTTATTTTAATATTTCACAATTTTAGTCTTTGTCATTAATATATTCAATTTCACTTATACCTTCACATGATTATATTTCCTATTTATCAATTATACCTCAACTTACTCATATATGTTCAAGCATATCACACACAAGCACGCGCGCGCGCGCGCGCGCACGCACGCACGCATGCACGCACGCACACACACACACACATATATATATATATGTATGTAATATATACATATATATGTATGTAATATATACATATATATGTATGTAATATATACATATATATACATATAAGTGCACATGTCATGTCATTATAACTCTACTAGAATGCATATTAAATATGGTCATCCAAACACCTACACTTCCTCCACTTTTTTCCCTTCTTTCACATAAATGCATAAATATAAAAATATGACAATGATAACACATATGAAGATTATGAAACATGTTGCAAAAATTTGTTAAGATTAGTATATATAACAATAGAATTTGTGAAAAGAATTAATGTACACATCTTACTACTTATAATTCACAAAATTTGTTTACATGTGTTATTCAAAGTAATATTTTTAAACTTCTATTATTCTATATTAAATTTTATTAGGTTTAATATAATCGCTAAAATTACATAATATGTTATAAACACAAAATAGCATGTGAAATACTAATTTTGTTTATATTAATATGACAGGTAAATTAATTAGTTAATATTTGGATAGAATCTTGGAATAAAGGTACTTTCACAGATATATTAATGAGATAAGTTGATACTATGGTTCATAGGAAGATAAATATCTTATGTATTCAAGAAACAAAATGGGTTTTAGAAAAGGCTAAGAAGATTGATAGTTCAGGTTTTATACTTTGGTATTCAGGAAGGAGTCGCACTAAAATGATGTAGGTGTAAATATAGATAATAGTTTAAAAGAAAATGTAGTAAAAATTAATAGAACTTGAGATAGAATTACAAACTTAAGATTGTTGTTGATACTAAGTTTTTTAATGTTATAAGTATTGATGCTATCCAAATAGGTTTAGATATAAGTTCTAAGGAAAAATTATGGAATAGACTAAAAAATATTACAAATGACACCTCTTGAAAAAGGAATTTTTATTGGTGAAGATTTAAATTAACGTGTTAGTAGAGTGGTAAAAGGTTTTAGAATATTAATGGTGTCTATGATTTTGGTGTGATCAATGAAGAAGGTAAAGTTATTTTAGATTTTGCTTTAGCATATGATTTTATTGTTGCTAATACTTTATTTAATAAAAAATATCAGCATATTATTACATATAAGAATGGATCTAATCAAACACAATTTGATTATTTTCTTATGAAAAGAAGAGATCATCGACAATATAAATATTATAAGGTCATTTCAAGTGAGAATTTAAGTACTTTATCTCGATTATTAGCTTTAGATTTTAAGATGAAGAGTTGTAAGATAAAGAATACTATGAATACTTATCATGGAATTACATAGAGGCACCAAAAAGACAAATAAAAATTATTTTTATGAGCAAACTTCAAAATTTAAAATTTTGGGATGTTCATGTAAAAGCAAATTATATGTGGTATAATGTAATAAACACTATTAAGCAAGTGACAAAAAATGTATTTGAAAATTCAAATAAAAAAAAAATTCATAAATAAAAATAGTTGGGGGGTAGAATAATAAAGTGCAAGAAAAAAATATATAAGAATTTGTGTTATAAAAATTGGTTTAAATGTAAAAGCTTAGAGAACAAGAAAAAATATAAGATAGTGAGTAGTGAGTCTAAGAGAATAATTTGTAACGCTAAAAATTTTACTTTTAGTGATCTTTATAAAAGATTAGATACTAAAGAGAGTGAAAAATATATACATAAACTAGTCAAATAAAAAGAAAAAAAACTAAAGAATTAACTCAAGTAAACGGTATTAAAGACAAAAATCAAAAAGTGTTCTCTTAGAGGAAGACATTCAATATAATTGGGTGAAATATTTTGATAAAGTTTTCAATAAAATTTCTAAAAAATACGATCGCTCTTAGTGATCTTAAAATCATTAAAAATAAAAATATATTTTATTTTTACTGTCGCATTAGAAAAAAATAAGTTGAAGAGGCTTTAAAAAAAATCAAATGTGGAAAATCAGTAGGACCTGATAATATCAAATGTGAAAATATTAAGGAGATTTCGGAGTTTTTTGGCTTACTAAACTCTTTTTAATATTATTTAAAAACTAAAAAGATGCCTGAAAAGTGGAGGAAGGGTATTTTAATCCCCATTTAAGAAAAAAGGGGATGCACAAGGGGAAATTAAGTTGATGTGTCATACTTTAAAAATATGGGAGAGGTTAATTGAACATAGGTTAAGAAGTGTTACAAAAATTTCTTATAACCAGTTCGGTTTTATGTGGTACAGGTCTACTATGGAAGCTACATATTTATTGAGAGATTTGATGGATAAATACAGAGAGAATAAGGATGATCTACATATGATTTTAATTGATTTTGAAAACACTTACAATAAAGTTCCAAGAGAAGTACTTTGGAGAGTTTTAGAGAAGAAAGGTGTTCATATGACTTACATTCAAGTCATTAAAGATATATATATTAGAGTTATTACTTGTGTTCGAATAGAAGGAGCAGTTGAATCACATGAGAAATCAACTTTAAGCCCATATCATTTTGCTTTAGTTATGGATGCTCTTACTTGACCTTTACAGGAGAGTCTTGGTGTATGCATTCTGCTGATGATATCCTCATTGTGGATAAGACCAAAAAAATACTAAAGGAAAAACTTGAATTATAGAGGTTTAGTTTGAAATTTAAAGGCCTTCTTTTTAGTACACTAAAACTAAATATATGAAATATAATTTTAGAAGTAGTAGTAACTCTAGTGGCGGAGTTGTAACTAAAGGTGATCAAATCATTAAATGGTGTGAACGTTTTAGATACTTAGGGTCTATTGTTCAAAGTGATGATATAGATGGGGATACTATTAGTAGAATTCAAGTTTGTTGGTTGAAGCGGAGGAATGCAACGGGTATATTGTTTGATAGAAAAGTATCACTTATATTGAAATGAAAATTTTACAAGATGGTGGTGAGACCTGTAATGCTCTATGGCATTGAATGTTGGCCTTTAAATAAGAAATCTAAAACAAAGTTAAGTGTTGTTGAGATAAGAATGCCTACGTGGATGAGTGACATGACACTTAGAGACAAAATACGAAATGAATATATCCGTGACAGGGTTGGTGTAGCTCCAGTGGCGGACAAGAATAAAGAGAGTCGTCTTATATTGCTTGGTTATGAGAGTAGATGTTTTAGATTCGACTTATGTAAGGAATGACAGAGGTAGACCTAAAAAGATTTGAGTATATTGTATAAAAATAATCTTAATTTATTAAAATTAAATGAAAATATAACACTTAAAAGGACGCAAAAGGAGACTACTTAGTGGGATAAAGGCTTGTTGTTGTTGTTGTGTTAATATGATCATTACAGTCCATTCTACAACATATCAAAATATACATAGTAAAAATTTTATAAATCTCCATAGATTTAAATTTATTTGAAATCCAACCTAAAAAAATACTAAAAGTTCATAAAAATTAATAAAAATAAAATCCAAAGAAGAGTGATAATAGCATGACTTAAGACGGACAATATTTTCAACTATCTCGACATATGAAATTAGCTCTAAATCTTCTGAAATACAATTTTTCGCTCTGCCTCTCTCATTTTCTCTTCCTAAATTGCTTACAATTCAAAAAAAGCAAAGAAGTGAATTCTGGAATGCGATTAATGCATATATGAGATTTTAGAGAAAAGGATAAAATAAGGATACATTTGTAGATAAATGAATTGCTATATTTTTTAAATATAAACTCCATATAAATCCTCTTAAATCTTAAAGTGTAAGACTCTAAAAATTATATAAAAATAGCCAATAAAAAATATATCATGTCTAAAACAGAGCGGTAAAAATAATTTATAAACAAACACCTGGTAGTTAAAAAAACTCACTTTTACTAAAAAATGTACTAATTTCTTTCGAAAAATAAATCCAATAAAAACATCTTATCTTCATACCTTTAAATAATTATAAAAATAGATACAAACATATTTAAGGAATTTATAAATCAGACATACGATACATTTAGAAAATTTAATTGAATGAAGGTAATATGAAGGTAATGATAAAATGCACTACAAATTAAAATCATAAAATATTGATGAATGAACCAGAAATTAAATCGATGATAAATCTCATAAAAAATTAGAAAATATAAGATAAAACATGCAAATTTTATCAGACCCCAAATCAGGTTATTATAGATGGACCCAAATAGTATAGTAGTCCTCACAGGCAATGAGGTTGTCAGTAGTTGAGTAGCATGCAAATTAACGTCACGTGGGGATAGATGGGAGATGCCACTAGGCAAATGAGAGAGAAAAAAAAGATGAAGGTGTCAATTGGGGAACAGATGGCGACAGGCTTAGTTGTTTAACAGAAGTGTGAGATGCAGAGAGCTAATGTAAGTCAAGTGTTGATTGTGAGGATAGCGTACTACACAGACAAGGGCGTGCAAAGTAAAGCAATATGAGTGAGCTACAAGCATAGGACTAGGGTTGGGCCTTAGAGGGAGAAGCATGGAGACGAAAAGGGTGCACGATTGTTGCAACTATAGGGATTTTTTGTTTTCATTTTCTCTCTTATTTTATCATCGAAGCAATAGACGATAGAAAGGTGACATAATGCAATGAGTATGTATGAAAGAGAATACAGTTGGATTTGATGGCACAAGGTTCAGAATTTATTTATTTATTTATTGGTTTTTTTTNAATAATAATAATAAAATCCAAAGAAGAGTGATAATAGCATGACTTAAGACGGACAATATTTTCAACTATCTCAACATATGAAACAGCTCTAAATCTCTGAAATACAATTTTTCGCTCTGCCTCTCTCATTTTCTCTTCCTAACTTGCTTACAATTTAAAGAAAGCAAAGAAGTGAATTCTGGAATGGGATTAATGCATATATGAGATTTTAGAGAAAAGGATAAAATAAGGATACATTTGTAGATAAATGAATAGCTATATTTTTTAAATATGAACTCCATATAAATCCTCTTAAATCTTAAATCGTAAGACTCTAAAAATTATATAAAAATAGCCAAGAAAAAACATATCATGTCTAAAACACAGCGGTAAAAATAATTCATAAACAAACACCTGGTGGTTAAGAAAACTCACTTTTACTAAAAAATGTACTAATTTCTTTGGAAAAATAAATCCAATAAAAAACATCTTATCTTCATACCTTAAATAATTATAAAAATAGATACAAACATATTTAAGGAATAGTCTGAAGTGCTCTACAACATGATGAAAATAATTTATAAATCCGACATACGATACATTTAGAAATTTTGATTGAATGAAGGTAATGATAAAATGCACTACAAATTAAAATCATAAAATATTGATGAATAAACCAGAAATTAAATCAATGATAAATCTCATAAAAAATTAGCAAATATAAGATAAAACATGCAAATTTTATCAGACCCCAAATCAGGTTATTATAGATGGACCCAAATAGTATAGTAGTCCTCACAGGCAATGAGGTTGTCAGTAGTTGAGTAGCATGCAAATTAACGTCACGTGGGGATAGATGGGAGATGCCACTAGGCAAATGCGAGAGAAAAAAAGATGAAGGTGTCAATTGGGGAATAGATGGCGATAGGCTTAGTTGTTTAACAGAAGTGTGAGAGGCAGAGAGCTAATGAAGTCAAGTGTTGATTGTGAGGATAGCGTACTACACAGACAAGGGCATGCAAAGTAAAGCAATATGAGCTACAAGCATAAGACTAGGGTTGGACCTTAGAGGGAGAAGCATGGAGACGAAAAGGGTGCATGATTGTTGCAACTATAGAGATTTTTTGTTTTCATTCTCTCTCTTATTTTATCACCGAAGCAATAGACGATAAAAAGGTGACCTAATGCAATGATTATGTATGAAAGAGAAAACAGTTGGATTTGATGGCACAAGGTTCAGATTTTTTTTATTTATTTATTGGTTTTTTTTAATAAGAAAATAATTAAAATATAATAAAGTGCGGAATAAATATGTAAATCAATTCATGGGAATTATCATTTTACGTGTGGTCATCTTGCAAATAGAAAATTTTGTGGTCATCTTGCAAATGGAAAATTTTGTGCTTCATTAGCTCTCTGACTAACACATTTTCAATGGTCACTCTCCTGACTAACACATTTTCAATGGTCACTCTCCTGACTAACACCTGTACAGAATTACAGGTAAAAAATCTAGTTTCTTATAATAGAATAGAAACTCACACAGCTCAAAACACACATTGAAAAAACAAATTGCTATTGGAAGTAACTTCAGGCAACAACATGAACATACATTTTATGGTAATAAAATGCAACGTAGCTCAGAGAAAACACAAAGCAACATGAGTACTGAATCAATTCACCTGTTTGAGCGAAAAACCTTAAATTCATACTCAGATTTAGTCTTAGTGGCTTCGAGTAACACATTGATGATTTCTATTTTTCGAGTGCTCGCCATAAGACAGTCGTACTCACTTGGGATGACAATTGCGAAAAAGTTATCATTCAGCTCACTCATGCGTAACTTATCAACAGCTGCAAGTGCTATCCTTCTTTTCATTACATCAGAATCAGGATCAATGATGTAGACAGCTGAGTCTGTAATTAATAGAATACGACGTTTCATCTTTCCAGTTCTTGTGAATCTCAAAACTTTGTCAGCAAATAAAACCTTTCCATCACCTGCAAAAGGGAGCACATGTTTACAGGCAGTGGAAGGGGAAAAGAAAAATATTTCCTTTCAATTCAAAAAGCGCCAAAAGAACCTACAAAACAGCCAGTGGGCAACAGTTTTCTAGCACTATCACTTTCTATCTCTTGCACAACAACAGGAAAACCATCCCTAATCAAGAAAAAAGGTAAATTCAAGTTAACTACATCCCAATTAAGGTCAATGTAAAAGCAAGACCGACAATGTGCCAGTGTTAGGGATGTGATGGACGAGCAAAGTTTGTCATGTTCACCTAAAATGGATCACCATTTAAAGAAAAAACCATGTTTTCCGGCCTTTCATACACCACTTCCCATTGTAAATTGAGTTAATTTCAAAAAACAACAAGACCTCTCTTTTAAACATTAAAAATACTGATAGTATAAATAAATTGTCGATGCCTTATAAAGAAAATATAAGGATAAAGATAATCATACGGTATGCAATTGCTTGAAAATGAAGATCATAGATGGGCTATCCCTATAAAGAAACTACCGTATTCAACAGCTTGAAAATAAATAAGCATTCAGCATTCTCTCTTTTAATCATTATAAGAATTAAAAATGGAAGTATAAATTGGATGATAATGCCCTATAAGGATAATATTGGGATAAATTTGAGACCCATATTATATTCAATAACTTGAAAATGAAGGTTATGGATAGTATAAAAATAAAATCAACGTTATTTAAGGCGACTTGAATGCATGCCTAGTCTCTCAGGTGAGGGAAGTCATACCAGCACACAAACTCTCAAGCAAGAGCAATTACTGTGATGTGCCTGGTAAGCCTTGTCCCTAAGGCATCAAGTAGCGAGAGGAGTGTTTTGACTTGATTTGAGTGATGCTGATAATACATTAAATATTAATGATGAACATATTTTCATAGTACAAAGTTAAGATGGATAATGATCACAAGTTGGAAAAACAAGGATTAACCATTAAAAGAAAAAAAAAACTGAATGTAGGCACAGGAATTTATATTGTAGGTTAATAAATATGAAAGACGTAGAGTACAAATCTAAGAAAGCAAAAAAGTAGAGGGATACAAATTCGTTTATAAAAAAGAGAGTGTCCATATGATGAGAAGGTGGAATATATATATGTCGGTCGTTAAAATTAATCCTCTTCTTTTGAAAAATATAAAATGTAGCTTTGGTTTAATTTAATAGATATATATATATATGTTTAATTTAATAGATATATATATANATGTAGGCACAGGAATTTATATTGTAGGTTAATAAATATGAAAGACGTAGAGTACAAATCTAAGAAAGCAAAGAAGTAGAGGGATACCATATCGTTTATAAAAAAGAGAGTGTCCACATGATGAGGTGGAATATATATATGTCTGCCGTAAAAATTAATCCTCTTTTTTTGAAAAATATAAAATGTAGTTTCGGTTTAATTATATATATATATATATATATATTGTTTTTTTTTAAATAATATTTTAATTTTAAAAAATTAGACTGGATGGATCTCATTTATTTAATAGTTTAAGTAATCGAGTACAACACCGCAAGCAATGTACCTATCATAAGGAATAAACACATTACTTGATAGTGAAGCTTGATTAAATAAACTAACGAATTCATGACATTCATTTTGGTCTACGAACCTTTTATTTTGACCGACAAGTTCTTCTACCTAATATGAAAGCTCCCTATAGAGGCAAACCCCTGTAGTTAATTAATCTCAAATGATTGAAAACATTTAAAAGAACTCTCGATGATGATCAGAGGTATATATCTTCATGAATTCAAATTTTAGGGTTTCCAAGATCGAACATAGAAAAGCCAAGTGGGAAAAGAACCAAATAGAAACATTTATTTCTGGAAAAGTAAAGTAGGGGATGTCACGGATCCTGAAAGGAACCTCAGTAACTTTTCAAACTATCCTACTACTTGGCTTCAATTTTGAGAAGATGTTATTTGATGTTTCATCCTGTCAATTTTATTATTTAGACCTTTTATTTGCGTGACACGGTCATACAAATGGTCTGAAAGATAAGCGTGTTTACGTCGTATCGGATGACGACCTCAGAACCTAAAGCAAGTTAGAGCTCAGATTGCACAACTTGGTTGTGCAAAGGCCTAAAAGACATGGTGAGGATTTATGTCGCGCTAGGCAGACCACCTCGAAGTTTTATGGCTTGTTATTTAAACTAAAGAAATGTTTAGCTGATGTAGATATCTTTGCTCTCTCAAAGTTCTTCTGTACATCCTTGTCGTGTTGTTCACGGTGTTAGCTCCGAGCTCCACGTCGTAGCAGTTTCAGGCTTAATGTTTCATGTCTAATGTAAATAATTTTTTTAAAATTTCAATCAATATTAATTCAATTAATTTAAGGGTATGTATTTAGGTTTTATAGTGATCAACCCTAGGTAAACTGACTATTGTTCTATATCCTAAAGGTCTTGCAATTAATTTAAAATATAGACAAACTATGTTATAAGGAAGTACAATAAAGGAAAACAATGTAAAGAGCAGTAAAGAAAATGGTGAAATGTGAAGGAAAAAACAACAAAAGGTAAGTAAAGAAATGCAGCAATAAAAAAAGAAAGTAAAGAAGAACAGTAGAATGTGCAGTACAGACGGTAAAATGCTATAAAAATAAAATAAACAAGTGTACCTGACAGATCTGTTGTTCCTGTAAATGGGATTAACGTCGTAGGTAAAAGTAAACAAGTATAGTAGAAAATGTAACTAGCAAGGCAAACATGCAGTTATGTATAAAATAACAAGTGGTAATGCATCTCATAAAATTAAAAAAAAAAACACAAAGAAAACTGAAAGTGACCCACAAAAATCGAGGAAAATAGTAGGAAATGCAGAGAAAACCCGAAGAAAATAACAAGTGAACTATAAAAAAAAACCCGAAGTAGACTATAAAAATTTAGGTTTAGGGTGAGCTCAGATTTTAGCATTCTTAAAGAACTCCGAAAGAAACCGTCAGTCATCCGTGTGTATAAAGCCCGACATTCAACTAGAGATTTCCAACAAGACAATCTTAGGAGAGCAATTCTTAGTCCATTATAGGTAATTGATAAGTAGATAATCGGATTGTATTACTTAAAGTTTATATTTTGTTATTCATACAGGCATCATGCATATAAGCAAAATGGGTATCTATTTTAGTACTCAAAAATATTTTGTAAGTAACGTATATGTTCTTACCGTTTTATTTTATAAGTTTAATTGCCCACGAGTCAATTACACTGTCGAACAAGGACCGCCAGAGCCTAAGAAGGCAAGGGTCATCGCTACTCTACTGCCGGTGAATAATACTGTCATCCTACATTTGCACCAGATCCCTGGGTCGAGTCCCAATATCGTAGGATGCAATATTATTCTGCTCTATCAACGGATGTCTTTGTCATCACGGCCCTTAAACCCCAAAAAGAACAATTCAACTTAAAACATTGTTTAATGGTTCATATATAGCCCAAGTTATATATGTGCACTTATGTTTCAGACATAAGCACATAAATCAAACAAAGAAGGAAAGAAAAGAAGAAAAAATGGGGTGAGAGAGAGGAGGGGCCGATCCACCTGAAAGAGCAAAGAAGTGAAGGGTGCATCAGCCCTCAAAACATATTTTTAAGACTCCGAATGAACACACTAGAAAGACTTAAAGCAATATATCGGCTACTCCAAATCAGCCCACCAAAATGCCTTAAAATAGTGCCCAAATCAATAAGGAAGTTGAGCAAGGACAGCCCCAAAACCCCACCAAAAGATAAATTTTAAGAGACTCCAAACCGCAGCCAATTCGGCCCAAAAGACGCATTTTTTTAAAGCCCCCAAACTATAGCAAATTCAGCACAAAAAAATGCATTTTTAAAGCCCCTAAACTGCAGCGAATTCAGCCCATAATATGCATTTTAAAGCTCCCAAACTGCAGCAAATTCAGCCCAAAACAGTGCCTAAAGGCTCAAAATCTGTACTTAACCATTCCCTATAGTGTAAAAATAGTCCAAAAACGGTGCTCAAAACCGTAGTCAAGTAAATCACGAGACAGTCCCAAAACCGTATTCAAAAGAGCCCTCACAACACTCCAAAACTGTAGCTACGTAGGCCACCAAAATACCCAAAACCGCAACCCAAAAGGGATACAGAACAGTCCCAAAAGTTTCGAAAACCGCAACCCAAGCTCAGTGCTTAAAGGCTCCCCAAAACTGCATTCAAATCAACCGAAAACAGTNCACCGCAAGCAATGTACCTATCATAAGGAATAAACACATTACTTGGTAGTGAAGCTTGATTAAATAAACTAATGAATTCATGATATCCGTTTTGGTCTGCGAACATTTTATTTTGATCGACAAGTTCCTCTACAAATATGAAAGCTCTCTATAGAGGCAAGCCCCTGTAGTTAATTACATCTCAATTGACTGAAAACGCTTAAGAGAACTCTCGATGATGATCAGAGGTATCTATCTTCATGAATTCAAATTTTAGGGTTTCCAAGATTGAACATAGAAAAGTCAAGTGGGAAAAGAACCAAATAGAAACATTTATTTCTGGAATCAAGGAAAAGTAAAGTAGGGGGTGTCACGGATCCTGAGAGGAACATCGGTAACTTCCCAAACTATCATATTACTTGGCTTCCATTTTGAGAAGATGTTATTTGTTGTTTCATCCTGCCAATTTTATTATTTAGACATTAATTTACGTGACACAGTCATACAATTGGTCTGGAAGATAAGAGGGTTTATGTCGTATCGGATGACGACCTCGGAACCTAAAGCAAGTTAGGGCTCAGATTGCACAACTTCGTTGTGCAAAAGCCTAAAAGATATGGTGAGGATTTATGTTGCGCTAGGCAGACAACCTCGAAGTTCTATGGCTTATTATTTAAACTAAAGAAAGGTTTAGCTGATGTACATATATTTGCTCTCTCAAAGTTTATTTGTACATCCTTGTCGTGCTGTCCACTGTGTTAGCTCCGAGCTCCACGTCATAGCAGTTTCAGGCTTAATGTTTCATGTCTTATCTATATAATTTTTTTTTAAATTTCAATCAATATTAATTCAATCAATTTAAGGGTATGTATTTAAGTTTTATAGTGATCCACCCTAGGTAAACTGACTATTGCTCTATATCCTAAAGGTCTTGCAATTAATTTAAAATATAGACAAACTATGTTATAAGGAAGTACAGTAAAGGAAAACAATGTAAAAAGCAGTAAAGAAAAATAGTAAAATGTGAAGTAAAGAAAAACCAGTAAAAGGTGTAATAAAGAAAAGCAATAGTAAGAAAAGACAGTAAAGAAGAACAATAGAATGTGCAGTACAGACGATAAAATGCTATAAAAATAAAATAAAAAAGTGTACCTGACGGTTTTGTTGTTTCTGTAAATGGGATTAATGTCGTAGGTAAAAGTAAACAAGTATAGTAGAAAATGTAACTAGCAAGGCAAACATGCATTTATGTATAAAATAACAAGTGGTAATGCATCTCATAAAATAAAAATAAAACTCGAAGAAAACTGAAAGTGACCCAAAAAAATCGAAAAAAATCATAGAAAACGCAGAGAAAACCCGAAAAAAATAACAAGTGAACTATAAAAAAAAGTCAAAGTAGACTATAAGAATTCAGGTTTAGGGTGAGCTCAGATTTTAGCATTCCTAAAGAACTCTGAAGGCAACCGTCGGTCATCCGTGTGTATAAAGCCCGACATTCAACTAGAGATTTCCAACAAGACAATCTTAGGACAGCAATTTTTAGCCCAGTACAGATAATTGATAAGTAGACAATCGGATTGCATTACTTAAAGTTTATATTTTGTTATTCATATAGGCATCATGCATATAAGCAAAATGGGTATCTATTTTAGTACTCAAAAAAATTTTGTAAGTAATGTATATGTTCTTACCGTTCTATTTTATAAGTTTAATTGTCCACGAGTCGATTACACTGTCGGACTAGGACTGCCAGAGCCTAAGAAAGCAAGGGTCCTCGCTACTCTACTGCCGGTGAATAATACTATCATCCTACATTTGCACCAGATCCTTGTGTCGAGTCCCAATATCGTAGGATGCAATATTATTCCGCTCTATCAACGGATGTCTTTGTCATCACGACCCTTAAACCCCAAAAAGAACCATCCAACTTATAACATTGTTTGATGGTTTATATATAGCCTAAGTTATATATACGCACTTATGTTTCAGACATAAGCACATAAATCAAACAAAGAAGGAAAGAAAAGAAGAAAAAATGGGGTGAGAGAGAGGAGGGGTCGATCCACCTGAAAGAGCAAGGAAGTGAAGGGTGCATCAGCCCTCAAAACATATTTTTAAGACTCCAAAAGAACACAATAGAAAGCCTTGAAGCAATATATCGGCTACTCCAAATCAGCCCACCAAAATGCCTTAAAATAGTGCCCAAATCAATAAGGAAGTTGAGCAAGGACAGCCCCAAAACCCCACCAAAAGATGAATTTTAAAAGACTCCAAACCGCAGCGAATTCAGCCCAAAAGACGCATTTTTTTAAAGCCCCCAAACTATAGCAAATTCAGCACAAAAAGATGCATTTTTAAAGCCCCTAAACTACAGCAAATTCAGCCCATAATATGCATTTTAAAGCTCCCAAACTGCAGCAAATTCAGCCCAAAACAGTGCCTAAAGGCTCAAAATCTGTACTTAACCATTCCTTATAGTGTAAAAATAGTCCAGAAAAGGTGCTCAAAATCGTAGACAAGTAAATCACAAGACAGTCCCAAAACCGCATTCAAAATAGCCCTCACAACACTCCAAAACCGTAGCTAGGTAGGCCACCAAAATACCCAAAACCATGGCTCAAAAGGGATACAGAACAGTCCCAAAAGTTTCAAAAACCGCAGCCCAAGCTCATTGCTTAAAGGCTCCCCAAAACTGCATTCAAATCAACCGAAAACAGTACACATATCCCCTCCAAATCGACAAAAGTTCAGATAAATACAAACAGAAACTCCAACAAATCTAAAAACGATGCTTATAGTCAACCAAATGTAGCATAAATGTCTCCAAACCAATCAAACGTAATATATATGTGTCTCCAACTAGCTATATCGAGCAAAAAAAGGCATAGTTAGAGTTCCCAAGTGCATCCATACAAAAATTCAAGCTCAACAATAAAAAGGAACTCTTTATTTTTTTTTACAATATAGACAAGTATATATTTCACTTTCCGTTNATATATATATATATATATATATATATATATATATATATATATATATATATATATATATATATATATTCGTTGTAGGAATTAAATGGCGTGTGTATAAATCCTCATTTCCTTTACATTTACCAATCATGCATAAAGTAATGAAGAAATTGTTTGGTATGCATGTCATGTCCCCCTTTCCGCCAAGTATGAATAAATTGAGTGTTATGTGCATAAATCTTGAGGTAAATGACCACACGGAACATCAAAGTAGTCTCATTTGAACACCCGAAACGTAAAACCAGAAAGGGAAAATGTAAAATCCAACATAGTATTTCACCCATAGGCCTTCAATAAGACTTTTCATGAAACAAATATCATATATCAAAGGTCAACTTCTGTTTAAACAAAAATATCACATATGTATAAAAAGAAATTTGTGTTAGACATGGAAATACAAAAGAATTGTGTAGCATATACATAAACATCCACAAGATGGAAGGGTAAGAATAATGTTTAAGCAATTTGGAACACAAGTCATCTCAAGGTTTAATATGAAATTCGAGCTTTAAGTATTAGACATGCAAATATTTAGAACTTAAGAAGCGTGTATGTAAATGCTGCCTTTTATTTGTATTTGCATTGTTTTGCTTCACATGTATCCAAAGAGGAAAGAATTCGATGGACTAGATAATTGACATTGCAACGGCGAAGGGGACTTCAAATGAATTCACATATAAATATCACCTAACTTCCATGTCTTCACATATATAACACCCAAATTTCACCTTTTCAATGTATAGCATGCAACGAAAATCCCCAAATCAGCAAGCTAAAAAATTTCCAATAACACAAAGCATATAACAAAACAATTCCTTTATGTTTACATACTTAATATCCAATCTTCACAACAAAATTCTCATGTGCATATAAAAAAAATATCCCATAAGTTCTCATGTCGAAGTAAAAATACCATCATTTTACTTGCAAGATGAGCGAAAATATAGCTTTTTCATGCATGGATGAGGTAGCACAATTATGAAAATCCGAGTTAAAAGTTGGATATGTAAACCATACAAGTGAAGTTCCGGGAATCCCTCACATCCTAAAAGAAACCAATTTACAATTATAATCCGTCGAGGTGAAACAAGTTAAGCGCATCTTACACCTCGGACCCATGTAGGCGTCATCCAAAAAAATGCCTCAAATACTCTGAAATAACATGTATGTGCTCAAAATGAGTCTTAAAGCATCAAGCCCTTTCCAAGAAAAGTACCGCACATTGGTGACAAAATGACGTTTAAACCTACTTCAAAGAGGAAAAGGAACCAGACATATCCAATTCTTAAAAAAAAATAAAATAAAATAAACAGAATAGTCTCTAGAAACCAATATTATCCTTTCTCAAAGCCATAGACAACCTCTCTCAAAATGATGAACCCACAAGCTTAAGAAACTTCTTTTGTCGTGCAAAATAGTAAGTTTACACTCCCAAAATGCCACAACATCAAGTTTCGTCGCCTCCAAAAAAGATGGTGGGAGTTCATAACCCTAAAAAAAAAGCCTCTCATGATTTCCAAAGAGTACGAAAAAAAACCTTTCAAAACAGAGAACCCATCAAGCTTAAATAACTTTTTTTAACTTTTTTCAAAATAGCCAACAAATCAGCCTTAAAAAAAAATGAGCGCTCAAAACCCTAGAATATTTATCATACTCCAAAACAATGAGTGCTCAAAGGCCTAAATGAACATGAAACCATTCCCAAATCATCCAGCAATATGGGTGAAAAAAACATTCATCCAGCAGTTTCGAGCTAAGAAAACAACCATAAAATGACTTCCCCAAGCAAACATATTCTCATGTGTTGAAAAGGAGGTCAAGAAGGACGTTACCTTCCGATGCAGCCCAAAGAAACCTTAAGAACAAGCCTTGCAAAATTCCAACAACACCTCCCCTTTTTTACCAAAGTTTCAACAACCACAACGCTCCCCCCAAGTGGGGTTTTTATAGCCAAGAAGAAGAGAAGAGCCTACCTTCACCTTACCTGGGGTGAGCCGAAGGTGACGGTGCGGGAGGAAGTGGCGACAAACGGGCATAGAGGGAGCGTGGAGAGTAGGTAGCGACAGAGAGCATGTCGAGCGAAGCAGGGGAAGAGGAGGCAGAGATCGAAGTTTTCAGGTTTGTGCGAGGGGGCTCGGGCCGAAAGAAGTGAATCGGAGAGGGATTAGGCGCGTGTGAGTTAGGGATTCAGGATTTAGGAATTTTCTTTTTTTTCATTTTATTATTTCATTTAGGATTCGTCGATTTGAGCACAATTTAATCCTGCTCGGAATCATACCAAAATTGGTGTCCTTTCGGCTAAAGTCGACGTTCCGAACGTGTCGGCACAGTCCGTTTCATTATCCGATGTGGTTCGGACAACCTCGTCGACGATCGCGTCAAAAAATGCGTCAAATTTGATTTTCTTAAAATTTTGGGTTTGCAATCAATCATTTCAAAATTTTATTAAGTTTCAATTAATTATGAAGCTTTTACAGGTGTAGGTGATGTGAATTGCAATAATTAAACGTATTGACTGCCCGAATTGCGTAATTTGTGCGTACGAAGGTGCAAATTGTGAATGAGGCAATCCTGAGGCTTAGTGGTTCTATAGGGACTCCCTTCTGAGTTCCCTCATGTTGGTTTCAACCTCCTAAGTGCTAGAGGTCAAGAACCACACATGTAGAACTCCAAAAGAGTAAAGAAGTAATTTGAATTTCTAAAATGAAGCAGACCCCGCTATTAAAAATATAAGATAGTTAAAGGAAAAATCCTAAGGCTAAACGCTAAACCCCAAGATAAAAACTAAAACTCACTAAAATGATGTTAACAAATGGACCCCCAATACATGTGGTGTGTAGGACAAGCACACCGCACGTATTGATGTTGACCGAAGAGATCAACAAAACCAATACAGACGTCTAAGCCAACATACTTAGAAAAAAGCGTAGAATTAAGTGATGATTATTTTCGTTGGGGAATTAGTAGGTAAATTTTCAATTTGGAGTTGTAAATTCAAGTTTTAAAATTTCAAATGTGAATTTGATTTGTTTTGTTTTTCCTTAGATTATAATTTCAATTTCAATTTGGATTTTGATTTCAATTTTGATTGGATTCAGATTTCGTGGAAAGACATGTGGAAATTTGTGAAATTTGAAGGAATTGGACGACCTTGCACCAATCCTGGAATTTCATGAAGATGAAAAATGTGTGAAAAAGATGCAAAAACTTGTGGAATTTAAATGAATCAGACGACCTTACATAGACCCTAAAACCCCATGGAGATGGAAAACTTGTGGAAAAGATAAGAAAACTTGTGGAATTTAAAGGAATCGGACGACCGTGCACCGACCCTGGAACTTTGTGGAGATGGAAAACTTGTAGAAAGGATGCGGAAACTTGTGCAATTTAAAGGAATCGGACGATCTTGCATCGACCCTGAAACTTCGTGGAGATGGAAAACTTGTGGAAAGGATGCGCAAACATGTCAAATTTAAAGGAATCGGACGACCTTGCACCGACGCTGAAACTTCGTGGAGATGGAAAACATGTGGAAAGAATGTGGAAACTTGTGGAATTTAAAGGAATCGAACTACCTTGCACCAATCCTGAAACTTCGTGGAGATGGAAAAATTGTGAAAAGGATGCACAAACTTATGGAATTTAAAGGAATCGAACGACTTTACACTGACCCTAAAACTTTGTGGAGATGGAAAACTTGTGGATGCGGAAACTTGTGGAATTTAAAGGAATCGGACGACCTTACACTGACCCTGGAACTTCGTGGAGATGAAAAACTTGTGGAAATGATGCGAAAACTTGTGGAATTTAGATGAATCGGACGACCTTGCACCGACTCTGGAATTTCATGATAATTTGTGCGTATTTATGGGAAATTCATGAAATTGTGAAAGTTTATATAATTTGGAAGAGCTTATGTAATTCGTGAAGATTTGTGGAATTTGTGAAAAGTTGTAATTTATGGAACTTGTGTAAAGATTGAAAAATTTTATGAAATTTGCGAAGGGCACGAAAGGTTCGTGAAATTTGATTACGAAGAGCGCGGAATTTGGATTTTGCTTGTTCTAATTTTGTTCGAGTTTGTTTATTATTTTCACTATCTTCTCTCATTTCCTAGGAATTTTCTTGACTTGTTCTTTATTATTCTTCTTTCTTTCTTTTTTAAATTTTCTTGACTTTGCACATCTTATTTTCATAATTTCATGTGTTATTTCTCTTTGTATAATTTTTTTTTTCGTTCTTTGTTCGTTGAAAAACTGAATCAACATTCAGTTAAGCGGGTTTAGTCTATCGCGCTACGTGGCAATTTCAAAACACAAGTGCTAACGCCAAAAATGATTCTCGTCAATTTGCACTAAAAGGTTAATGTTACTGAATACGATCTGAGAATATCAAATCATGATGAATGCACTCGTGCAAAACCTGTAATCGTTGATGTCATGTCTTCGGTCTTCTGAAGCTGTAAAAAGGATCAAGCACACCTCCTAAGAATACACTCCAGGACAGAAGTCTCTTAGCGTATATTTAGAGGTATCCTATCTCACCACTCAAGCGGGCGTAGGCCCTCCAAATCTGGGTCCGACTAGTAACCATATGGTGCTTTGCCGTCGTCCATTTTTCTGAGAGGTATAGAGACTCTCCTGCGAGGAACTCCTGGGACATAGTGTTTCGCCAGATCCGCTCGATGACCTGCATCTCTTTTCCAAATAGAATGTTGCTCTTACTTACTAAAGAAACAGTGCAGAATGGTCTAACGAATTCATGATAATCAATATGCGACGGAATACAATCTCCTTCTACGTAAATATTAATGGGGATGCAATTGGTTGGCAGTATGCGCTACGACACCATTTTCTTGATCATCCTCTTAATCATTGACAGCCGGGGGTCCACCTCGTCATGTCTTAAAATGTCCGGGGGATTCTCATCTGTCTTTTGCAAAGTTGTAGAAACGACATTAAATGGTGACCTTGCCCTTTCCCCTCATCCATTATCGCGGCTATGAATATTTCTTCTCCTTCAAGAGACCTGCTCTACCTCTATCCCTGAGATCGAACACCCAGTCCAGTATCTTTCTTTCGTCGCTTTCTGAGAACACTCCGGTGTGTAACTCGAGCCCCTCTAGGATATTGACATACTTTCCCTGGATTTCAACATAATGCTCGAACTCTTGTTTTCGGACCTTGCGTGTCTTCTCCATCACAGATCTGAGAATCATTTGCAACTGTCGGGGCTGCTCTTCCAGCTCGTCTCTAGAAGCAATCCATGGCTTTCATGGCTCGACATACTGCGATATATACGGTTCTACATCTGGGTGCTCCTGAGTTCTAAGCACTATCGATGCTGCCACGTATTCCTCCAAAAATTCGTAGCATTCCAAATAGAGGACATTGCATTTCGGGCATTCTGTGAACGATCCAGTTGGCGTATATTCTAGCAGAGCCGNGATATAAGGGCCAAAGCTTCACGACAAGGATGGAGAAGACGAGCTGTCGGGCCAAAGATTTAGGGCTCAAGCGAGGGGGCACGGGTCGAAGATTTAGGGTTTGTGCGAGGGGGCTCGGGTCGAAAGAAGTGAATCGGAGAGGGATTAGGCGCGTATGAGTTAGGGATTCAGGATTTAGGATTTTTTTTTTATTATTTTATTATTTCATTTAAGATTCATCGATTTGAGCACAATTTAATCCCTCTCGGAATCATACAAAAATTGGTGTCCCTCCCAGCTAAACGGCACAATCCGTTTCATTATCCGAAGTGGTTCGGACAACCTCGTCGATGATCGGGTCAAAAAATGCATCAAATTCTATTTTCTTAAAGTTTTTGGTTTGCGATCAATCATTTCAAAATTTTATTAAGTTTCAACTAATTATGAAGCTTTTACAGGTGTAAGTGATGTGAATTGCAATAATTAAACGTATCGACTGCCCGAATTACGTAATCTGTGCATACGAAGGTGCAAATTGTGAATGAGGTAATCCTAGGGCTTAGTGGTCCTATAGGAACTCCCTGCTGAGATCCCTCATGTTGGTTTCAACCTCCTAAGTGCTAGAGGTCAAGAACCATAGATGCAGAACTCCAAAAGAGTAAAGTAGTTTAAATTTCTAAAATGAAGCGAGCCCCACTATTAAAAATATAAGATAGTTAAAGGGAGAATCCTAAGGCTAAACCCTAAATCCTAAGATAAAAACTAAAACTCACTAAAAATGAGGTCAACAAATAGACCCACAATACGTGTGGTGTGTCGGACAAGCACACCGCGTGTATTGGTGTTGACCGAAGAGATCAACAAAACCAATACAGACGTCTAAGCCAACATACTTAGAAAAAAGCGTATAATTAAGTGATAACTATTTTCGTTGGAGAATTAGCAGGTAAATTTTCAATTTGGAGCTGTGAATTCAAGTTTTCAAATTTCAAATATGAATTTGATTCACTTGGTTTTTCTTTAGATTCTAATTTCAATTTTGGATTTGGATTTTGATTTCTGTTTTGATTGGATTCAGATTTCGTGGAAAGACATGTGGAAATTTGTGGAATTTGAAGGAATTGGACGACCTTGCACCGATCCTGGAATTTCATGAAGATGAAAAATGTGTGAAAAAGATGCGAAAACCTATGAAATTTAAATGAATTGGATGCCCTTACACAGACCCTAAAACCCCATGGAGATAGAAAACTTGTGGACAAGATAAGGAAACTTGTGGAATTTAAAGGAATCGGACGGCCGTGCACTGACCCTGGAACTTTGTGGAGATGGAAGACTTGTAGAAAAGATGCAGAAACTTGTGCAATTTAAATGAATTGGACGACCTTGCATCGACCCTGAAACTTCATGGAGATGGAAAAATTGTGGAAAGGATGCGCAGACATGTCGAATTTAATGGAATCGGACGACCTTGCACCGACCCTGAAACTTCGTGGAGATGGAAAACATGTGGAAAGAATGTGGAAACTTGTGGAATTTAAAGGAATCGGACTACCTTGCACCAATCCTGAAACTTCGTGGAGATGGAAAAATTGTGGAAAGGATGCACAAACTTATGGAATTTAAAGGAATTGAATGACTTTGCACCGACCCTAAAACTTTATGGATGCGGAAACTTGTGGAATTTAAAGAAATCGGACGACCTTACACCGACCCTGGAACTTCGTGGAGATGAAAAACTTGTGGAAATGATGTGAAAGCTCGTGGAATTTAAATGAATCGGACGACCTTGCACCGACCCTGGAATTTCGTGATAATTTGTGAGTATCTATGGGAAATTCATGAAATTGTGAAAGTTTATATAATTTGGAAGAACTTATGTAATTCGTGAAGATTTGTGGCATTTGTGAAAAGTTGGGTAATTCATGGAACTTGTGTAAAGATTGAAGAATTTAATGAAATTTGCGAAGGGCACGAAAGATTCGTGAAATTTGATTACGAAGAGCGTGAAATGTGGATTTTGCTTGTTCTAATTTTGTTTGAGTTTGTTTATTGTTTCCATTGTTTTCTCTCATTTCCTAGGAATTTTCATGACTTGTTCTTTATTATTCTTCTTTCTTTTTTTTTAAATTTTTCTTGACTTTGCACATCTTATTTTCATTATTTTGTGTTATTTCTTTTTTGTATAAACTTTTTTTTTGTTCTTTGTTCGTTGAAAAACTGAATCAACATTCAATTAAGCGGGTTTAGTCTATCCACAACCTAGCAATTTCAAAACACAAGTGCTTACGCCAAAAATGATTCTCATTGATTTCCACTGAAAGGTTAATGTTACTGAATATAATCTGAGAATATCAAATCATGATGAATGCACTCGTGCAAAACTTGTAATCGCTGATGTCATGTCTTCGGTCTTCTGAAGCTGTAAAGAGAATCAAGCTCACCTCCTAAGAATACACTCCAGGACAGAAGCCTCTTAGCGTATATTTAGAGGTATGCTATCTCACCACTCAAGCAAGCGTAGGCCCTCCAAATCTGGGTCCGAGCAGTATCCATATGGTGCTTTGTTGTCCTCCATTTTTCTGAGAGGTATAGAGACTCTCCTACGAGGAACTCCTGGGACAGTGTTTAGCCAGATCAGCTCGACGACCTGCATCTCTTTTCCAAATAGAATGTTGCTCTTACTTATGAATGAAACGGTGCAGAATGGTCTGACGAAGTCATGATGATCAATATGCGACGGAATACAATCTCCTTCTACGTAAATATTAATGATGCAACTGTTGGGGATGCAATCGGCTGGCAATATGCGCTACGACACCATTCTCTTGATCATCCTCTTAATCATTGACGGCAGGGGGTCCACCTCGTCATGTCTTAAAATGCCCGGGGGATTCTCATCTTTGTCTTCTGCAAAATTGTAGCAACAACCACATTAAATGGTGACCCTGCCCTTTCCCCCCATCCATTTTCGCGGCTATGAATATTTCTCCTCCTTCAGGAAACCTGCTCTACCTTGTTGACCTCATTTTTTAGGTCATTTCTTTTTTCTTAGGGTCTTAGGATCGAGCTCTACGAGTTTCTATTGATCATCTTAGAAAACTAGAATTATGCCCCACCCTTTTAGAAAATTCTAGTCAATTCTTATTTTCCTTTGATGTCTAGTATCTTTGGCACAAGACCATTGTCTTATGAACGAACGGTTATGTGTTATTTTGCGAAGACTCAAGGAAAAAGTTCCTAATACGACTCCAAGCCTTAGAAAAACATCGTCACGACCTTTTCGTCACATACACACACCAAATGCACAAAGTTCACAAAATTGCACTAAATCGAACTTCAATTAAGCCTAAAAGACGGGTGCAAATGCGAATTTTTCCGGATGACCTCCGACGACAAAATAGACTACGTCAACGCGTCCGGGATACCAATTTTGGTAGGAAAGGACACCTATATTGCTATATTTTCGACAAAAGAAAATTGGCACGCAAATCGATGAATTCGTCAAAATGACCTCCTACGGCAAAACGGACCGTGCCAACACGTCCAGAACACCAGAATTACCTAAAATAGACATCCATTTTCATTATGTTTTGATGCACGACTGAAAAGTTCGAATTGAATTTTATTTTTAAGAAATACTAAATTATTTTTATATGTTATCGCTTATATTATTAAAATTAAGACCCTAAACCTTATTTACGGCTCCGCTCACACGTCTAAAATCCTCGTTCGAGTGGCTCGATCCCGCGACAGCTCCTCGCTCGTGCCCTAGCTCCACGAAAGATCCACCACGCGGCAATCTTCTTCCCCCAGCGATCGCGGCTCGCCTCCTCGAGTTCCTCTCAACCGAGCGGCCCTCCAACTATGAAGTTTCACCTGGCCGACGCTTCTCTTCCTCGAGGTTGAACTCTCTCCTCTTTATGGTGTCGTTTCATTTCTTTTTTATGATTCGTTGGCTAGGGTGGCTGGTAGATTGCTTTTTCTCCTCTTCTCTGTCTATAAAATAACTTCCTAACTACTGTTGGTGGTTGCTGAAAATTTTGAGAGAGTTCTTGAGGAATTTTAGGGAGATTCGGATGCTTTTCTACCTCTATTCCTCATTCGATTAGGGTGATTTCTTTTCTGTTTTCCTTGTTGGAGAGGAAGCTGGAAATCGTGAGAAATTTTCGTGGGTTGCTATTGGAGTGATTTTCTCAAGCCTACTTTACTCTCTCTTTGCTTTAGGTACAAAAAGAAAAGGTATTCTTCTCCTCACCTCTATTTTACACTATTTCGGATGGCATCTAAAGGCATCTCCATTTTCTTATAAAAAGTATTTGGAAGTGAAGCTTAGGCTTATTTTGAAATTTAAGCATGAATACTCACTAGAAATGGTGAAAATAAAGCATGTGTGGGTTGTCTTTGTTCTTCCTGCTTGAGATATTTGGAAGTATCGTAATGATGGTTTTGAGATGAGATTTGCCGCTCTCGGAATGCATGTTAGAATGGGTTATCAAACTCCTTTATTACTCATGTTCAAAAATGAATGATTGGCTCAAGCTCATCTATTTCATGTTGCCTATCACTGTTTGAAACATATGTTGGAAATTTTCTCTATTTTGCCGCTGCCTTGGTTTCGGTTTTGTTTTGTTGGATTAAGGGTCCGTTTGGGGCAGCTTATAAGTGCGGGCGGCGTTTTGAAAACGCCGCCATAC
>JXCR01144205.1:249737-265980 GCA_002079205.1 Phalaenopsis hybrid cultivar | reverse complement strand
CCGCGGGCCGCGTTTCGCGATTTATTTTTTCCCGTTAACCCGCATTAACCCTGATGGAGCAACCCGTGACATTGCCTTTTTCTTTTTCCTTCCTCTTGCGCGACCCCTCTCGCTTGTTCAAAGCTATCTTCCTCCTCGCCCTCCCGTCGAAGCCCCGGATCTACTCCTCTCGTTCTCCTCGAAGCCGGATCTTCTCGCATACAGCCCCTCTTTATCCCGCTGTCATTACCAGTGAGTTATACTTACTGTTATTTCTTTGGGCCTTTTGAGTTTGGGTTTCTCTCTCGGTGTACTACTGAACATTCGACATTCTTTCTCTTTTATGCTTGTAGTTTTCGTTCGTTCTTCTTAGAGGAGAAGAGGAGATGAGTAAAGATGAGGACTTCAAGCTTCTCAAGATCCAGGTATTTCATGTCCTTAGTCTCTGTTCCTCTTTTCTCCACAAAGCAAAGTTTTTGATTTGGTTTTCTTCAGCTTTGAGAGAAGAAAAAAAAGGAAGGGATTTGTGATGGTGTTGATTGATTGGTTGCCTCTCTAAAAAGCTCAATGCCATTTAGCATAATAATCCGACAGACTTAAGGGTTTTCATTGTAATAAGTTCTGATGAGTCTATCTTGCCTGCATTGATGAGCTTTGCAATTTTTCCCAGTCCAACTGGCTATTCATCAAAAAAGAAAATGTAAAATCACTCATAGGAGGCAATAGATACAATTTATACAAATTAGTTGNATATATATATATATATATATATATATATATATATATATATATATATTAGAAAAATATGAAATCAAACCGAGCCCATATTTTTTATAGTTTAAATGAAAGAGCACCACACCTTAAGCTATGTATCCATCTCGAAAGATATACACATGGTTTGATGATGAGACTCAATCATATAAACTAAGAAATATATGACATCCGTTTGGTCTGCGAAAATATTTTTATTATGAGCCGACAAGTTCCCCTATTTAATATGAAAAATTAAAGAGGGTTTATATTAAGCTAGGTTCGAAAAAGCTTCCTATAAGGGCAAGCCCCTATAGTTAATCACATCTTAGATAACCAAAGTCACCTAAGAAAACTCTCGATAAGAATCAAGGGATATTATCTTCAAGAAGTTCAATGGAATAGGAATTCTCAATGAGATCAGACAAAGAGGTGTGAAATGATAATAACTCAAATTAGAACATTTTTTTAGAATCCAAAGGAAGAAGAACTAGGGGATGTCACAGATCCTAAGGAAAATCTCGATGACTTCCCAGTCTACCCTATGGTTTGGCTTCAGAGAAATATTTTAATGTTTCATCCTGACAATTTTATTAATTTGGGCTTACATTCGTATGAAATGATCACACAAATGACCTGAAAGATGTGAGGATTTAGGTTGTGAAAAAAGAAAACCTCAAAATCCTAAAACAGGTTAGGGCTTATAGTGTATAACAAAGCCATACAAAGACCTAAAGAAAAGTTGAGGACTTATGTCGCACTAGGCGGACAACCTCAAAATATTATGAATTGTTATTTAATTCTCAGGAATTGTTTAGCTGGTGTAACATGTTTTTCTATTGAAGATGGCCGTGCTGCCCACAATGTTAGCTCCAAGCTCAAAGTCATGGCGAGTATAAGTTTTAGAAGTATCAAATTATAGAGACTGAGAGAAGTATCAGATTTAGAGGTCATGTTTTCTAATGTGTTAAGTTATGATGTCAAATCAAATATTTCATAAGGTTATTTAAATATTATTGGGGGGGTTAAAATTGATTAGAGCAACACCGGTTAGGATCTCACGGTTCCCTCGTTCCGGTCTCACTATTTTTTTTTGAACTTACTTAGCTTAAACAAGTTATAAAACCCATTTAAACTGGGATATCTCGTTAGCAATCATGGGTTACCTCCTTCGAGGGACTTCCGTAAATTTAAAAGGACGTTTTAAAATTTAGTGAAATTTTAAATGATTTATGATTACCTTTGAAACAATTTGTTTTAGATTTTTAAAATAGTTGATTAGTTTTTGAAAAGTTGTTTTAGTTTGCAAGTAAAGGAAAGTACTCAACCAAGTAGTTATAATATTGCAGGAAATTTATGTTGATGGTGTAACTAATAATCCCCAAGCTATGACTTATTGAGTCCCGAAAGATCTTAATGGATGATTCTAGAACAAAATATAACAAGTCCAATTTTTCCTTCAGAATATTCAAGAGATTTCAAAATATTCAAGGGATCCAGACTGCTTTGAAGATCTCTTGAAATATCCAAGTTCATTCTGAACTTATCATATTGTTCCATTGATCAACCCAGGCCAAATTAAAATTACCCCATGATTCGGTGAACTTTGACATTTTAATTTTCCCGAAACACGATACTCAATTGGTCAGTTAATATTTCACTTAAAAGTTATGAAGGTGAATGCCCCTAAGGCAAACTCCAATCATTAAAGATTTTGGTACCCACCACTAAAGTTGGGCTTGATGGAGTTAATCATCAACAACATTAATTTCTAAATCCCATCGTACAGGTTTTAATATCAAGCCTAGAAAACTACCAAGCCCCTTAATGAATCTAATGTGAGAAAGATTGACAAATGTTAGAATTTTAATTTAGTTGATATGGACTCTGATTAAAAGAAGTCAGATCATCAATAATTATGGACTTAATCATAAGTGGAACATGCTCTCCCTAATTTAAGCCCATCACTTGAGAATCATTTGATTTTTATCAACTTCAAAGTTTTGATAATTTAGAAAATTCACAATTTTATTCTTATCATGGGAAGGTGGCAAGTTGGTTTCTACCTCTTACCCATTACATTTCAATCATCCAAACATATTCAATTAGTATCAAAATTGCCCATTTCCGTTTTGATTAATTCTAAATTTTAATTGGGGTATCAAAATCTAAAATTATCACTTTACCCTTGAGGCTCTTCACCTCATAACTTATGAAGCGTAATTCAAATGACTTTAGCAAATTTTGAGTACCTTATCCATAGAGTAGTTAAAACATCAGGGGAGAAAACTATGGCTTTCAAATTTTAATTTAAATAATTATTATTTTTAACTTTAGAAAATAGGATTTTCAAAAATTAATTTATTTAAATGATCAAAAAGAAGTTTTTGGTTTATGAGAAAAATATTAGAGGTTCCCTTAGGGCAGAGAAAATACGTAGGCAAAATTTCATGATTTTCTTGAATTAAATTTTAATTATTATGTTATAATTATTTAATGATTTTTAGTGCTTTAATTAAATGGGAAATATGTTTTAGTTACAAAAATTATTTTTTATATTTTATTAAGTCTCTCTGAGTCCAAAAAACTCAAAGAAATAAATTTTATATTTTTTTATGATTTTTAATTTATTTATTATAATTATTTTAATGAGAAAATAAGGGAAATATTTTTTTAAGCCTTTAGAATTTGATTTTTAACTTAAAAAAATTGGTAAAATTATTTTAATGAGTCCCAAGTGATCAAGAAACCATTAGGGACAATTCAAAATATTTTTGTATTTTTGGAATGTTTAACTATTTTTAATTATTTTTAATTCAAAATAAAGCTCAAAAATCAAATATTTTATCAAAAATTAAATTTATTTTTTCTAAGTGCTCCTGATCACAAGAAACTCAGAAAACTATTTTTCACAATTTTCTTAAGTGTATTTAATTTAATTTATTTTTGTTCAAAAATATAACTTTTCTTAGAAAATCAACTTTAGTGCTTAAACATAATCAAATAATTTTCAAATTTTTACAGTGGGATAACATACTTTTTATGCATATTGTAGAATTGATTTTGTTAATTTTGTATTAATATTTAATTTACATAGATTAACACAAGATATATGCACTTAATCAAATATAAAAATTTACAAAACTATTCAAACCATCATGATATTTTTCCTAAACTTCCTGACCATAAGAAGCATACTAAAATTTATCCCATAATTTTTCAAGTGGTATTTTAATTTATGTAATTAAAATAAATTAAAATAGCCACCTTAGCTTGAAAATTTGAGTTAGAAGCACAGAGATATCCTCTAACCTTGGAAAAATAAGGGGGCATAACCTCTGCTATGAGGAACAAACCCTCAAAGTTTCAAGCCATGGTGACCAATGCTTGATCATAATAATTTTAAATACTCCAGAGAGTATTTAATTCCTTTAAAAACAGAGAGCCAACAAATAATTTTGATTTTTAGTCCACATTATTCTCATATGTTCATTGAGCAAGTGGTTATTCTTAATTTATTTTAATAATTTTTCTAGGCAAAGTATTGAATTTTTAAAGATCTGATATTTATTTAAATCATAAAAAACCTTAATTTTCTATTCATCTCAGTCAACGCCACATAAACACACGATGGATCCGAAGCTCCACGTGCTGTCTGCTGATTCAGTGCCACCGTCAGACTTAGTAGCCAAGCGTCCCGTTGTTCAGGGTTCGTTTCCTCGTCCGACTTGATCTCGTATGTTCATCTGAAACACATGCGATAGGACGGTCCTCTGTCGTCGTCCCTGATGAACCAAACCTATGAGCCATTAAACTTCTAGACCTAAAATCTCACTGGATACTCAACCAAATCACATGAGATTTGTTCCTATGGTTACAATGCTATGAAATCAAACTTCACTTCACATTTGGTAAAAACCAATCTCAAAATTAGGGTTAATAGCCTATACATTTGTTTGAGAGGGGAAGCCTCAATCAGATGCTTGTGAAAGCTTCAATGGAGTCCAACGAACCTCCTGGATGTATTGGTTTCCTCTTATGTAGGCTCCATGTAGAAGTTCAATGAAATGGAGTGCGACTTTGGTCTAGAAGTGGTTTAGAGAGCTCAATAGAGGGGGATTTCAATGAGAATCTTCCTTTCTTACTCTGGGGAAGCTCAAGAGTAGTTCAATTTGGAGTTTGGGGGACTTTGGAGGATGACCAAAAATTGTCCTAATTTTGAGCTCAAAAAGTGGGCTCAGGTGGTGGGGGCAATGGCTATGAGATGGTTGTAACAAGCTTAGGGAGTCTAGGAGGAGCTCTGGAAGCAATTTGATAGAGTCTCCCCAAGGAAATTGGCTTGCCTTATGTTTTAGCCACGGGAGAGGGGTTTAAATAAATTGGATTAGGGTGGCTGCCAGGGCCAATTATTGGGTGCAAAACAATGCTTATGTGGAGGGTTTAAAGGTGCCAAAGCCAATTGGAATTGGACAGCTGAGGTAGGTGAGTTTAGGTTTTGATGGAGGCATGCAGTCTCTTAATTTTGGTGTTTTTCGGTGACTAGGGTGGCTGGCCAGAGTAGGGGAGGTGGTCAAGTAGCCATGTGAGCTAGGGGGAGGTTTAATTGTGCTTAACTCCCAATGGTATGGCATGATGGCAAGTATATTTAGGTTTTGGCCTAAAAATGGATAAGATCCCTTAAATCAAGGGACTATTAGTCCATAGCTCATCTAGGGTGGGCTAAGTGAGTCTAGCCTGGTCACTAGGGTCTAGAAGTTGGCTGTAGAAGCTTTCGTTTGATCAATTTGGCATGACTTGGTAAATTTTGGTGAATAGGTTCAATTTGGGTCAAATTGGCTTGAAGTTAGGTTTTGGGTGGGCTAGCCATGAAATTGGACTCAATTGATTAAGAAACTTGGTGTAGATGATTTTCATAAAGAGTTTAGAAAAGATTTTAAGTGATTTTGAATTGATTTGAACGACCCATCAAATTAATTGGCCAAGTCCAAATTGAGAGTTCAAAATTGTCTAGAGGGATGTTATGAAGAGTTCTCAACATCAATTGGATGCTAATTTTAGGGTTTGGGCATTCAATTTAGTGACATTTGGAGATATGGCTAAATTGGGGCAAAATTGGGAGTTTTGGTCCAAGCTGTTTTTGAGTAAAATTAGTGCTTGAACAAGGTCAATTCAAGGTTCAATTTGGTATGTGGAAGTGTTTTGAAGAGTTTATGATGCGAAATTGAGGTAATTGGATAGATTTGGGGTTCAATTGAGTGAGGTTTTGATTTTCTGTCAAATTGGGGCTTTTTGACTTGGGTTAAAATTGGGTTTAAATGTGGGTTAATTAGGCTTGGAATTGGTTTGAATTGAATTTTTTCATGATGAATTTGAGTTTAGAATTAAAATTAGAGAAGATTGGGATCAAATTGGTTTAACATTTGGGCTAATTTGAATAAATTGGGCCTTTAAAGGCAATTTGGGGCTTTCGGTCAAAAGGGTCAAATTGGTTAAATTAAGTTTAATTGAAGGGCCTAAATTGGTTTTGAGGACATTTGAAATGATTTTGAAGGTTTTGAGAAACTTTGGGCCACCAACGGTATTTTGGTAATTTTGGTAATTTTTGGAGCAAAAGGCTAAGTTAGGTATCTTGGTGAAATTGAGGTGCTAACCACCTATTTGAGCTATAGACCAACAGAATCCCCATTTGGATCCTCTATGTACTGGTCTTATCTAAACCTTAGCCTAGGGCTAATGGGTCTAGGGGACCATCTACACGAGTCTCCCAAAAGATCAAGGGATCAAAGTTAACAAGTTTGAGGTCAGGGTTGTGAGTGGGATGTAATGTGTAAGTGAGTGACAGTGTATGAAACAACTCAAGACCAACAATCGGGTCAATCCTAAGGCTAAGAAATCCTATGGGGACTCACCCTGAGCTCCCCCATATTGACCCCACATACTAAATGCTAGAGGTTAAGACCAATATGTGGAACTTCAAGTTGAGCAAAGAAGAGTTTAGAATTTCTAATGGTGAGGGTTCCTTTTCTAGTCCTCTTGGAATAGTCAATATGAAAGTCCTATGGCTAGACCTTAGGCTACTAAAAAGGCAACTAGACCTTAATCAACATTGAGTACAACACATGTCCACTGGGGATTGGTATTGCACCGCTTCCCTTTCTCCAGGATCAATGAAAAAGATGCCCAACTCCTCCCTTCCCATGAACTTACCTACCAGCTAGAGGTGTGTCTCCCCCAAAATTCAAGTGCAGGGAGATGAGTAATTCAGGCAAAGCCTCCTAAAACCCCCTATAGGTTCCAACACCTATTCACATAAACAAACAATAAAAGAAGTTTGAAAAGAAGAGAGATGCAAGTAGGATAAGAAATATCTTTTATCAATTCTTGGAATGACCAATAGTTCCTTAATCATAAAGAAGGATCCTCTGTCCTATGGGGAATCTTTGCGATTGGCTTGTTCTTGATGGTCCTCACTATCACAACCTTCATCCTCTCTCTCTCTCCTTGGCATCTGGTTTATTCCATAACTCCGTAGTCATGTCACTAAAATATGCTGACCATAAAGTCATGTTGAAGGTCATTACTTTTA
This sequence comes from Phalaenopsis hybrid cultivar, assembly GCA_002079205.1. Classification (NCBI taxonomy): domain Eukaryota; kingdom Viridiplantae; phylum Streptophyta; class Magnoliopsida; order Asparagales; family Orchidaceae; genus Phalaenopsis; species Phalaenopsis hybrid cultivar. Next base: position 258,665 of record JXCR01144205.1, on the reverse strand, counting down.
GATATTGGAACACAAAAAACTCCAACCCTCAATCATTTCAGCGTAAGCCCTTATGGAGTAAGGCAGGGCCTTTGACTTCATAAAAAGGTCCAGATAATAATTCCAAACCTCTTTTGTTGGAGGAAATCACAAACTTTGATCGCTAGTCTTTAATCGTGCTCTCAATTTAACTTCCCAGATTCTTGAGTTGGATGAGAAAACCGCATATTTGTCCCTGTCCATCTTGAAACCAAAGAATTAGGAGAAGAGCTTATATACCAGGGAAGCTCCAACCATTGAAGAAACATAAGAAATATCATAAGTATCGTTACAGAGTTTGACGTCACCTATTTCAGGACAATGTTGTAGTCATTTAAGATGGATAAAGATCATGACAACGCAAAATCCGGAATCCAAATTTGAAATAAACTACATAGATGACTAGACTGTCCCTAAAGTGCTCAACACTTTCTTTTCTTTATCCACCAACCTAAGAACTACCAATCCCTAAAGACAAATGAACTTTGGAGGACTTTTATTTATTTTTTGGTTATCATAATTGCTACACTGTACCAAATAGCTCAGAAGAGTACTTGGGCATGATAGCCAGTTAGTAAAGGGAAAAAGAAAGGTTATAATTAGAATGTTGAGGTGAAGTTCCATTTTGGCAATGGAAATTAGATTTCCCATTAGATGATGAAGTGAACATACATACATCATATTAAGTATTTCCTTCACATAATATGTTTAGATCTGTCTCAGTAATCTAGTAAGAGTTATTGAGTCAAGAATACTTAGATGGATCAATGAATTTACATCTTTAGAGAAAATGTGAAGAAATATAGTCGTGAAAAGGTTGGTGTAGCTACAGTGACAAACAAGATTAGATATAAAACTTGAATTAATGTTTNCTATTATATAAGATAATTCACTTAAATTGAACTTGGCATTACTCCCCTACTGCAGGAGTACTATGCACCGCAGCTAAGTGAAACGTACACTGGACTTTTGATGGATTCCATAATGAGAATATATATTGATTGAAATTGTAAAAGTTGGTATATTGTATCATCTTTAAAATTTGTACGAAAGAAGTAATTGGTGGTTTATAATATGTTTTTCTTCAAATATTTCTATCTTAATCTTGTTCAAACGTGGATAATTTGATTATCATAAATATCAACTGTATAACACGCTGAATAATATATAGATAACATTATAATAACATTTGAGTAACACCCTGAGTAACACGGTTAATAACACTCTAGTAACACGTAGATAACCCTAGAGTAACACATTGATTAAAACATTGACATGTTGCTACACGATGAATAACATTAGAGTAACACGTATATAACACGTAAGTAACACGTCAATAACACCCTGAGTAACACGTCAATAACACCCTGAGTAACATGTAGATAACACATTAGTAACACTGGAATAACATGTAGATAGCACGGGAGTAACGCGTGTTGACCTCACTTTTGGTTGAGGTCTAGAAAAAAAAAAACTTCTTTAGTGGCTTTGCCATAGGACTTTCCTATTGACTAGTCTTAGAAAACTAGAAGAGGTACCCCACTATTAGAAAATCAAAAGTCCATTTGTTGACCTCACTTTTGGTTGAGGTCTAGAAACTTCTTTAATAGCCTAGGTCTAGCTCCACACCTATTGGGGGTCCATTTGTTGACCTCACTTTTGGTTGAGGTCTAGAAACTTTTGTAGCCTAGGTCTAGCCATAGGACTTTCCTATTGACTAGTCTTAGAAAATTAGAAAAGGTACTCCTCAGCATTAGAAATTCAAAACTTTGACTAATCTTAGAAAATTAGAAAAGGTACCCCCACCATTAGAAATTCAAAACTCTTCTTTCTACGTCTTAGAAAACTAGAAAAGGTACCCTCACCATTAGAAATTCAAAACTCTTCTCTTTACTCAGCGTCCAGAAAACTAGAAAAGGTACCCCCACCATTAGAAATTCAAAACTCTTCTCTTTACTCAACTTGGAGTTCCAAAACTAGAAAAGGTACCCTCACCATTAGAAACTCAAAACTCTTCTCTTTACACAACTTGAACAATGTTGACCTCACTTTTGGTTGAGGTCTACAAAACTTCTTTAGTAGCCTAGGTCTAGCCATAGGACTTTCCTATTGACTAGTCTTAGAAAATTTAGTACCCCCATCATTAGAAACTCAAAACTCTCCTATTTACTCAACTTGAAAGTCTACATACGGATTTAGTAGCCTAGGTCTAGCCATAGGACTTTCCTATTGACTAATCTTAGAAAATTAGAAAAGGTATTGTAGCCTAGGTCTAGCCATAGGACTTTCCTATTGACTAGTCTTAGAAAATTAGAAAAGGTACTCCTCAGCATTAGAAATTCAAAACTTTGACTAATCTTAGAAAATTAGAAAAGGTACCCCCACCATTAGAAATTCAAAACTCTTCTTTCTACGACTAGTCTTAGAAAATTAGAAGAGGTACCCCACCATTAGAAATTCAAAACTCTTCTTTTTTTACGCAACTTGAAANTATATATATATATATATATATATATATATATATATATATATATATATATATATAGTTAGATTTAGTTTTTTAATGCAAGTGCTTTGAATGTAAGCGCAGTGTCTTTTATAAAAACATAATAAAATCTCACTATATTTTTACTAATAATGTCTCATTAAATTTTCTATGAATCTAACTTCAATCCTAATTAAACAACCTGATCATAAATATTCATTGACAAGCTCATTAATAGCATCAATTTGTTCAACGAAGAATATAAAGTCCCTCAAACAGACAACATGTTCTGAAAAATTATACCAACATGCGAACTGTGACAAAAGGTACTAATTTCTATGGCTTGTCTCAAAAAATTAGAAGATTCTACTTTCTAAATAAAATATAAATAGATTGACTATCGCTAATATAGTTTGATTAAAAAAATATCATCATAGTTGCACTGGCATGACTTATATTATATTTTGTGGCCCTTATATATAATTTAACAATATATAATATGCTCGTGATGCATAAGATTCGTTCAGGAGGGAGATACGGTTATGCCATAAGTTTAAATTGGACTAACTAGAAGATTGTCTAGCTTATCCAACATAATATTATCTTGTTTATGGAAATAATTTAAAAAAAATGGAATTAGCTTACCACTTGTCTCGTTGTTAAGAAAGTAGCTCTTTGACTGCCCTACGAATGGAGAAATTATTCCATACGGACAGCGCATACAGAGATGCATGCGCTGTCCGATCTTGGCCGTCGATCACAACTTTTTCTGTTTTTTTTTTTAAATGGTGCCGCCGAAATACAGTTTTGTTGTAATCGACGACGGTTGAGATCGGAGAGCGCATGCATCTCTGCATGCGGTGTCCTTATGGAATAATTTTTCTGTATGAATGTCCAATTATATGCCTTCAACTTGCATTATAAGAAATTATATTTTTTGAGTTCATGATCTAAGCATCTTCAATCATGAGCATCTTGATCATGTTTGATTGTAATTTGGCAGATTCATCAAAGGGGTGTTTGGTGCGATACTTATGAAGGAATTTAAGCTGGATTTAACTTAAATCTAGCCAAACACCATAAATAGGTTTGATAAATTCGTTTTTATGTTAAATTCAACATTTTCTTGTTCTGTTAATTAAATCCGGATTTACTAAACCCACTTACATAAACCGTGATTCTTTGAAACTTGGACTTATTCTAAATTATTTAATTATGTTAAGCAAAAACAAACTTAAAATATAGGTATTTATCCAGTGTAGTTGGTTAATATCATTATTAAAAGTTCACATTTTTATTTTTTAAAGAGTATTTACTCATGTTTTTATTATTAGAATATATAAGAAAATGCAAAAGTTTTAAGCACTAACACATGAATACATTCCACGGTACTGCACATGTAAAGACTGTAAGTATTATTACAATTACAAATCCTCTAAATGCAGCAGAGAACAATGACAATGCTCCATGTTCGCTCTTTTACAACTTCACATCTATTGTGCAAGCTTCTAATAAGTTCATTTTAGTTGTCACCGTTTATTGTAGTGCTTTACTGTCTACTTCTTGGGAAGGTTTTTCTCTGCCTAAATGCTTCACTTGTTTATTTTATTTGATTTCTTCTCCCAGATTTATATCAATCTCTCCAACAATCAATAGAGTCAAAACTCCATAAGAATTGAAATAATAATAACAACAACAATAACAACACTACTTATAATAATAATAATAATAACAATAATAATAATAATAATAATAATAACAACAACAACAACATAGAATATTACTTAAATCCATAGCACTTTTAATTATCTATTCTTCCTCTCACATGTAACAAAACTATTGGTGCCAACTCTTTACAATGCACCACCATTTATACTCTTGTCACTTGACATTGAACATCCATAAAATCCTATCACTTGATACCTGACATTGATGGCTACAAGATGCCATCTAACATCATTGTTAGGGGTTAATTTTATTGATTTATAGCACTCAAACAGAGGGTGAATTCATTGCAAAATTAACTCCTTAAAATATTTTTCCAAATTCAAACTTATTCAATCCCCTATAGTATGCATGTAAAATGATGTAAATCAAGATGCTCATCAAATAAGCAAAGAAATAATGCAAACCAAGCATTAATATGTGCAACATAATAAAATTTTAGGTAGGTACCAAGTGGTTGAATAAAAAAGAAAGAAGAAAAACATAGATATAAAAGAGTGGATGAGGCACAAGTTGTGTTAAGCTTACCGAAGATTAATCAAGGGTGGGAAACCATAATATGCCAATGATAAAAAAATATAATTAGTACACTAACCATCAATAGAATAAACCAATGCGTGCAACTAAAAAATTTATATTAGTTTTGAAATGAAAATAGAAAAGAAGAGGGAGTATATAAGAATATGTGTGTAATGTAATGATTGTATTTTACAATAGAATTATATATCACTAAGAACAAAAATCACAAACAACACAAAACAACTATCTAAGAATCTATGAATAAAGGTAATGAACAATCTAAAGCAAAAGTGTGTAAGATAAAGATTGTGTTATAGAAAGTAAGAGTACTTTTATTGCTATAAGTTAAAGACAACATTCAACCTATGGCTCACTATACAATCCTGTAAGTATGGATATAAGTAACATAGTTATTTTAATTATATAAGAGCATTAATGTTGTTTTAAAGCTCTTATTCACTATTATATTGATGTCAATAGTCATTTAAAGCTAGTCAATGCAAAAATATTGTTTATTTAGAATTTAATATCACCTCCTTTTTGTAGTGCCTATTTATTTTTGGTTGTGTTGTAATCCTCACAAAAATTTACATTAGATTTGAGCCTTCCCATGAAGATATATGCAACTCATAACATTTTGGTGGTAAACATGACAATGTTTGTTAAATCCACAATTTTCAATGAGAATTGATTTTCATCAAAAACTTAAGACATAATTGATTACATAAATATGACATTGATGATAATGACATAAAGTTATATGTGCGTATGAAAATGCAAATATCACTATAAAGATACCAAACCATTAATTTATATGCACAGAAACATCTTGCATTATGCAAGCATTCATACACGTAAGCAAAGAAAGTGATTTAAAAGTAAAATAGATAAAATTTTAATGAGAAATAATAATATTTAAGGATTATGGCACAATCTAGCTTGAATCATCTCATAAGCACTACCTTACCTAAAATGATTCCACCCATATTCTCCCTCATGCCATTAAATCATTGAAGAAGTCATCATTCATTGATCTAAAAAACAAAATGTTCACGTCAACAAATTTTTTAATAAAGAGATTTAACATAACTCAAGATTGATTATGTTTTTCTTAAATGGAAATATGTTAACTACAAGGAAGGTGTAAAATTTAAAAATTCTATTAAAATCAAATGGCTAGTGGGTGGGTTTCTTAATCAGTGATATATCATGAATTTCTTGCTACAATGGGTAAGAGAGAGAAAAAAGCAATGAAAAGGAACTGATAATGATTTAAATAATATAAATAATACTGTTCGTTATAAAAAAATATTTTTTCCCTTTTAGAGTCCAGAATCATTCAACTGTTAGTGTTTTGTTAAATCAGATAAAGTTATAAAGAGATGAATGAATTAAATTTTAAACAAATGAATAAAAAAGGAAAGAGGACCTTAGAGCCAAAAAAAGAGTTATATATTTTATTTGTGCAAGCAAATATTATCATTAATATATTGATTTTTTGAATTAACATAAGATTTTTAAAAAACATTAATCTATTTTTTTGTTCAATTTCTTTATTATCAGATTTATTATTCATTATTCATTGAACCACATATAATAAAACGTCTATGTGCTGGATTTCTAGGATTTTATACAAAAGAATATTTTGATATGAAAAATAACTTTGGAATGGTTAGTTCATAAAAACTAGGCAAGAATCATTAAATAAGCAAGGGCCTATCCTTTTAATAGTTAATCAAGAGATAAATTTGATGTCAAATAATAATAGGATCATGGATCAACACTAACTTGTTAATGTCAAATGGGTCATTAGGTATTATAATTGGATAACCACATAAAATAACTTAATCTGATGAAAATGCATGTAACATCTATGGTTTTTCATTAAAAGAAGTAAATATATGAAGATTAGTTAGATGTGTGACTGCATAGGAACTTATGTACAATGCTAATGATTATATTCCATAACATAAGCAATTATTTTTATGAAAAATATTCATGTAGATAATAAACAACAATTGTCCATATGATATATGATGGACTTCTAAGGATTTGTTGTGCTAATAATTAAAGTGATGTACTTAAGAGCTTAAAGTAGATAAAGAAAGAAATGTATTTTCAACTTCTATCTGTTAGTGATTGAAACATTAATCAAAGGATTATGGTATAAGCCTATAACATATGAAATATTAATAAATTTTCATATATTATATAACAATATTAAGGCTTTTGTAATCTATTTATTGTAGAAAAATTTAGAAATCATTATATGCCTTTTAATCATTTAACATGTGGTACTTCATCAATATTTAATAATCTTAATACATCTTCTTAGTAATGTAATTCATTTTGTTATCTTGTAATCCTTACAAAGAGCTTGGTTTGGTATGAGCCTTTTGAAGATGATGCGACAATAATTCATCACAACATTGTTAAAAGTATAGCCTTTATTGTTACATTTATTTTTTATTGCTAAGAATTTCATTTCATTATTTAGATCATGTTACAATTATTTTAAAAAAAGGCAAAACAATGATGATAATTGTAAAATGTTATAAGCATGTATAATATTGTAAGACTTAATATAAAGAAAACTACACATCATTAACATTAAAATGCATAAACATTCAAACATTATGTATTAAATCAAAAATATAAACTAAGAAAGAGATCTAAAATAAAGACTTATCAAGATTTTCAAAAGTAAATGATATAAATTCTATTATTTTGGCATAGCATAAATTAAACCATGTCTTTAACAGAAGAATAGTTAAGAACCAACTAATAATTCATTTATTAATTATGGCCAATGCAATAAATCATCATTATTTCTTTCCAAATAACTGATGACAGCTACCATTAGCAATTGTTTTATTATAAGGTTGCTTATGCTTATCTTAAATTTGTGACGTGTCTTGAATTGTTGTCTATGGTAGAAAGTCGAAAGAATCAAATGCAATGAAATATAAGTGACAATGAATTGAGATATAATATATAATTTCTTTTGTATAAATAGTACATAATCTAATTTGGTGTTATAATTCATTTGTCTATTAGGTTGTTATTAAATTAGTGAATGATATAGAGAGAAGATTGAATCAAGTTATAAATAAAAGTAGGAAGAGAGAGAGAGAGAGGGAGAAAGAGAGGGAGAGAGAGGGAGGGTGCTATTGAACCAAATAATTAAAATAATCCATCTGTGCCAAATTTTTCTTCTAAAATAATCATTTATGAAAGTAACATACATAATTCTTTATCCACCAAAGAATATGGCTAGCTTCATTGTTCCATCTGAAACAAAATATGTTATTTATTATTTATTTTTTATTTATAGGTTATGTTAATTATTATTCAGTTCATTAGATAAAACAATATTTCAAAGTAATGGACTTATAGGTTTCCATACTAAAGCTTAGCATATTTATTAAATAATTATTGAGTTATTTTTTTGTAAACCTTAAAGTGGAATCACCAAAATAAGATAAACTGTATATTTTAATATCCAATAAAGAGATGAAAGTGATTTCAATTTATACCATGATCGCTGGTTAATACTTTGAGTGAACCACCAACGTTAAATTGATCTTGAAAGAATATAATGGTCTCACCCAAAGAAAAGATTAATATGTTTTGAGAGTGTTGACCTCACTTTTGATTGAGGTCTAGAAAACTTCTTTAGTAGCCTAGGTCTAGCCATATGACTTTCCTATTGACTAGTCTTAGAAAACTAGAAAAGGTACCCTCACCATTAGAAACTCAAAACTCTTCTCTTTACTCAACTTGTAGTTCCACAAATTGATCTTAACCTCTAGCAATTAATAGGTAAGATCATTATGAGAGGACTCAAGACGAGTTCCTATAGGACTATTTGGCCTTAGGATTGACCCTGGGTGTTGGTTTGGAGTTAAGGTACACAATATTCTGACTAAAACCAATACATAAGAACCCAAAATGAGGGTTTTATTGATCCATGGTTCATTTAGAATGGATATCTATCAAATTCTATTTGAAATACCCATCTTGGGTCTTTTGCCCCAGACACCCCTAAATTACCTAGATACCTTAGGAGCCCTAAATTTGACCAAAATTCCCAAAATCCCCAAATTCATCCAAAATATCCAAATTTGTTCAAAAATCATTTCAAAACTTTTTAAAATACCTAATTTACCCAAGACCACAAA
>JXCR01144205.1:229092-240070 GCA_002079205.1 Phalaenopsis hybrid cultivar | reverse complement strand
CCTCGGCCAAAGCTTCACGACAACGGTGGCGAAGACGAGCTCTCAGGCCAAAGATTCAGGGCTCAAGCGAGGGGGCACAGGTCGAAGATTTCAGGTTTGTGTGAGGGGGCTCGGGCCGAAAGAAGTGAATCGGAGAGGGATTAGGCGCATGTTAGTTAGGGATTCAAGATTTAGGAATTTTCTTTTTTTTTTTCATTTTATTATTTCATTTAAGATTCGTCGATTTGAGCACAATTTAATCCTGCTCGGAATCATACCAAAATTGGTGTCCTTTCCGGCTAAAGTCGACGTCCAGAACGTGTCGGCACAGTTCGTTTCATTGTCCGATGTGGTTCGGACAACCTCGTCGACGATCGGGTCAAAAACTGCGTCAAATTCGATTTTCTTAAAATTTTGGGTTTGCGATCAATCATTTCAAAATTTTATTAAGTTTCAATTAATTATGAAGCTTTTACAGGTGTAGGTGATGTGAATTACAATAATTAAACGTATCGACTGCCCGAATTGCGTAATTTGCGCGTACGAAGGTGCAAATTGTGAATGAGGCAATCCTAGGGCTTGCTGGTCCTATAAGGACTCCCTTCTGAGTTTCCTCATGTTGGTTTCAACCTCCTAAGTGCTAGAGGTCAAGAACCACGCATGTAGAACTCCAAAAGAGTAAAGAAGTAATTTGAATTTCTAAAATGAAGCGACCCCGCTATTAAAAATATAAGATAGTTAAAGGGAAAATCCTAAGGCTAAACCCTAAACCCCAAGATAAAAACTAAAACTCATTAAAATGAGGTCAACAAATGGACTCCCAATACGTGTGGTGTGTACGACAAGCACACTGCACGTATTGGTGTTGACCGAAGAGATCAACAAAACCAATACAGATGTCTAAGCCAACATACTTAGAAAAAAGCGTAAAATTAAGTGATAATTATTTTCATTGGGGAATTAGCAAGTAAATTTTCAATTTGGAGCTGTATGTTCAAGTTTTAAAATTTCAAATGTGAATTTGATTTGTTTTGTTTTTCCTTAGATTATAATTTCAATTTGGATTTTGATTGGAAATTTGTGAAATTTGAAGGAATTATACGACCTTGCACCGATCCTAGAATTTCATGAAGATGAAAAATGTGTAAAAAAGATGCAAAAGCTTGTGGAATTTAAATGAATCAGACGATCTTACACAGACCCTAAAACCCCATGGAGATGGAAAACTTGTACAAAAGATAAGGAAATTTGTGGAATTTAAAGGAATCGGACGACCGTGCACCGATCATGGAACTTTGTGGAGATGGAAAACTTGTAGAAAGGATGCGGAAACTTGTGCAATTTAAAGGAATCAGACGACCTTACATCGACCCTGAAACTTCGTGGAGATGGAAAACTTGTGGAAAGGATGCGCAAACATGTCGAATTTAAAGGAATCGGGCGACCTTGCACCGACGCTGAAACTTCGTGGAGATGGAAAATAGGTGGAAAGAATGCGGAAACTTGTGGAATTTAAAGGAATCGAACTACCTTGCACCAATCCTGAAACTTCGTGGAGATGGAAAAATTGTGAAAAGGATGCACAAACTTATGGAATTTAAAGGAATCGAACGACTTTACACTGACCCTAAAACTTTGTGGAGATGGAAAACTTGTGGATGCGGAAACTTGTGGAATTTAAAAGAATCGGACGAGCTTACACCGACCCTGGAACTTCGTGGAGATGAAAAACTTGTGGAAATGATGTGAAAACTTGTGAAATTTAGATGAATCGGATGACCTTGCACCGACCCTGGAATTTCATGATAATTTGTGCGTATTTATGGGAAATTCATGAAATTGTGAAAGTTTATATAATTTGGAAGAGCTTATGTAATTCGTGAAGATTTGTGGCATTTGTGAAAATTTGTAATTTATGGAACTTGTGTAAAGATTGAAGAATTATATGAAATTTGCGAAGGGTTCGAAAGGTTCGTGAAATTTGATTACAAAGAGCGCGAAATTTGGATTTTGCTTGTTCTAATTTTGTTCGAGTTTGTTTATTGTTTTCACTATCTTCTCTCATTTCCTAGGAATTTTCTTGACTTGTTCTTTATTATTCTTCTTTCTTTTTTTTTAAATTTTCTTGACTTTGCACATTTTATTTTCATAATTTCATGTGTTATTTCTTTTTTGTATATTTTTTTTTTCATTTTTTGTTCGTTGAAAAACTGAATCAACATTCAGTTAAGCGGGTTTAGTCTATCGCGCTACGTGGCAATTTCAAAACACAAGTGCTAACGCCAAAAATGATTCTCGTCAATTTGCACTAAAAGGTTAATGTTACTGAATACGATCTGAGAATATCAAATCATGATGAATGCACTCGTGCAAAACCTGTAATCGTTGATGTCATGTCTTCGGTCTTCCGAAGTTGTAAAAAGGATCAAGCACACCTCCTAAAAATACACTCCATGACACAAGTCTCTTAGCGTATACTTAGAGGTATGCTATCTCACCACTCAAGCGGGCATAGGCCCGCCAAATCTGGGTCCGACTAGTATCCATATGGTGTTTTGCTGTCGTCCATTTTTCTGAGAGGTATAGAGACTCTCCTGCGAGGAACTTCCGAGATATAGTGATTCATCAGATCAGCTCGACGACCAGCATCTCTTTTCCAAATAGAATGTTGCTCTTACTTATGAAAGAAACGGTGCAGAATGGTCTAACGAAGTCATGATGATCAATATGCGACGGAATACAATCTCCTTCTACGTAAATATTAATGGGGATGCAATCGGCTGGCAGTATGCGCTACGACACCATTTTCTTGATCATCCTCTTAATCATTGACAACCGGGGGTCCACCTCGTCATGTCTTAAAATGTCTGGGGGATTCTCATCTGTCTTTTGCAAAGTTGTAGGAACAACGACATTAAATGGTGAACCTGCCCTTTCCCCTCATCCATTATCGCGGCTATGAATATTTCTTCTCCTTCAAGAGACCTGCTCTACCTCAATCCCTGAGATCGAACACCCAGTCCAGTATCTTTCTTTCGTCGCTTTCTAAGAACACTCCGGTGTGTAACTCGAGTCCCTCTAGGATATTGACATACTTTCCCTAGATTTCAACATAATGCTCGAACTCTTGTTTTCGGACCTTGCGTGTCTTCTCCATCACAGATCTGAGAATCATTTGCAACTGTCGGGGTTGCTCTTCCGACTCGTCTTTAGAAACAATTCATGGCTTTCATGGCTCGACATACTGCGATATATACGGTTCTACATCTGGGTGCTCCTGAGTTTTAAGCACTATCGATGTTGCCACGTATTCCTCCAAAGATCCGTAGCATTCCAAAAAGAGGACATTGCATTTCAGGCGTGCTGTGAACGATCCAGTTGGCGTATATTTGGCAAAGCCAGCCTCACTATATCGGCATTACACCTTGGACACCCCATGCAAGGCTCCATAGGAACGCTTTCTAATAGCAGAGAACCCATCATGATCTTGGGATCATCCTATCCCATTAGAAATTGAGTAGACATTTCCTCTTCTAGCAAAGCATGGCTTTGCTGCCGATTCTTTCATTTGTCTTCTTTCCTGGCGGTCAAAGGCTTTACGCTTGCAACGATTAGCGTTTCGGCGTTGTGTTCGCCTTAGCGGTGCTCCATTTAAAAAAGCACCGACTAAGTTCCCTTCCGGTGTCATGATCATGGACCGTATCTGACCAAATTTTCCTGTTGAATTGTGAATTTCCAGTTTTTTTTTATCTTTCCTCGGGTCTTTTCCTCTTTATTGACGCTTCTTCCTTGGTGTTGATTCTGATTACTGATTCCAAACTTTACACATTTTTCTGATCAGCAACTTTCAGTAGATGACCGTCGTAATCCAGCTCGACCTGTCTGTAATACAAGTCAAAGTTTATAATTCCACCTAGTGTCACTTTCTTCTCGTCCAGTGCGAGACTCAAGCCGTCTTTAAAGGAAAAGATCAACTTCGCACCCGACATTTCTCTGCAGAAAAACAGGAGAAACATCTGCGAGTTGAAATTCCAAACAAACAAAAACAATGACAATATATTATTAAGTGAGTTTTTCTCATATGTATGCATTTTATTTAAGNAGAAGATCAACTTCGCACCCGACATTTCTCTGCAGAAAAACAGGAGAAACATCTGCGAGTTGAAATTCCAAATGAACAAAAACAATGACAATTTATTATTAAGTGAGTTTTCATCATATGTATGCATTTTATTTAATTTACTCGGGAAAACTTGAGATTTTAGCAAAAAGTTTGAGTTTTATGGAAATGAACTTTTAACACACATTTTATTTCATCAAAATTTTATCATTACAAAAGTTTTTTAGGACCCAATCACAAACAATGGTCGTAAGACTATTTCTAGGAACGAGTATCGTCCTCGGAGTTCGTTCTTTGACATGTCACGTCACGTAGTGTTTCTTCAAGTATCGTCTGTTGATTGGCAGCATGGGTCTCTCTCCATGGGAATCCACTAGCTGGTATGATCCTCCAGAGTAAACATTTTCCACAACAAACGATCCCTCTCAAGTCGGCTCAAATTTTCCGCATATCTTGCGGTGTGCAAGGATAGGCCTTCTGAGAACAAGAACGAAGTCTCCAATATTGAACGTCCTCAGGCGGACCTGCTTGTCGTCGGCTTGAATCATCTTTGACTGGTAGAGTTCCAGATTCTGTTGTGCCATCAATCGCTTCCCTTCGAGACCCTCCAATTCTTCAAGTCGTAGTTTGCGTTGTCTTTTGTTGTAATTTTGTTGGCCACGACGACTCTGAGAGAAGGTAACTACACTTCTAACTGAAGCACTGCTTCGGACCCATACACGAGCGCATATGGTGTAGACTGTGTCGGAGTTCTGACATTTGTCATATATGGTCATAAGGCTTCTAACAGTTTCTTGTCTCATCCCCTTTTGTTATCGTCCAATGTTTTCTTCAAGATTTGCACGAGGATTTTGTTGAAAGCTTTTGCTAGGTCATTCGCCTTGAGTAGTAGATAGTAGAGTACATCCAATCTATCTCGTGTCGTCTGACGAAACTGTTACTCTGTGCTCTTGAAGGCGAACCCGTTGTCTAAGATAATCCTGTGTGGGACACCGAAATAGTAGACAACCTAATTCCTGAAAAACTGAAGAACATGATGCATTGTAACTTCCCGCAAAGGCACCGCTTCTACCCACTTGGAGAAGTAATTCGTAACTGCGAGAATAAATCTATGTCCCTTAGAGGATGGAGGGTCTATCGGACCTATAATATCTATGCCCCAACACTCGAATGGACATGATGTGTTCGTTGGATGTAGCACATTCGGAGATTGGTGCAGAACAACTTCATGCACCTGACACTGGTGACACTTATTTATTGTTTCTATGCAGTGGTCATCATTGCTGGCCAATAATATCCGAGCCTTTTGATCTTCATTTTCATTTTCGGCCCTGACTGGTGAGCACCACACAACCAGACATGTACTTCTTTGATGATATTCAGCGCTTCTATTTTGTCCAAACATCTTAATCGCATCTTATCGAAAGATCTTTTGTACAAGACGTCGACTAATACATATGACATTGCCCTTTTCTTGATCTGATGTGTCACTGACTTATCTCCTGACAATGTTCCTGTCTGTAGGTACTTGACAAACTGCTGGCACCAATACTCCATATCCTCGGCAACTATGGCCATCCTTTCCTCTTTTACCCAACTTATGTAAATTATCCATATCAATCTGTGACAAAACCTGACGTCCTTATATGATACTGATGGAAACTTCTCGCGGACATGCAAATTCTTTAACAAACTTTGTTAAAGCATCCGCATGGGCATTATCTCCTCGAAGTTGTATATAATGTCACATAAGGAATTCGCTGCAATAACTTCATCGTGTATCGGTGATATTCTTCCAGTCTTGATTTCAAAATTCTGTGCCGACCAACCACTTGCTAAATAATGAGCTAAAAGTCACCATAGATGACGATATTTGTTATGTCTATTAATATTTTTAACTTCAATCCAGTTATCAAAGCTTCGTAATCTGTTTCACTGTTGGTGCACGGCTCTGTCAGGTGATAAGAAAATCTCAACATCCCATGATCTGGTGTAACAAAAATCAAACTGATTCCTGCTTTGTCAGGTATCACTGTTTGCAATTCTCTCTTCTGGCTGAAGAAGCTCCATCAAAATATCTCCCAACGTTGAGCATTGGGCTGTTCAACTTGCATTATATGTTCATCTGGCAGGTCGTTGTTGAGAGGGGACCCAGCTGGTAGTGGGTATGCTACGAGGAAATCTGTCAAAATCTGATCTTTGATAGCATGAAGAGGTACCAAACTTATATTGACTTGCAATAAAATCATTCGTCACCCTGCTAACCTTTCGAAAAGTGAAAAACGAATCATCAAATATTGAAACGGATTAAACTTCGAAATCAGGTTGATCTTATGAAAAAACAAGTAATGTCTAAACTTTTGAGCATTGAAAATCAAAACCATATAATATTTCTCAATAGGAGGATATTTTACTTCAGCCGGTATTAGATGCCGACTCAAGTAGTAGAGTGTGTTTTCCTTACCCTCATCATTGACCTGGGCCAACAGGGCTCCGAGAAAGTTTTCTAAAGTCGTGGTATAAAGTATTAACGGTCTACCTGGAATAAGGGCTACCAATATAGGAGGTGTCATTAATTATTGTTTAATACTTGCAAATGCTCGTTGACATGTCTCGTCCCAAGTGAACATGACGTCATTTTTAATTAATGTCAAAAAGAGCTGACGCCTACCTGACATATTAGATATAAAGCGTCTCAGGTATGTCAATTTCTCTTGAAAAGATCGTAGTTGTTATAAGGTTTTGGGAGAAGGCATTTCTAAGATAGCTTTAATCATCTTCAGATCGATTTTGATTAAGTGATGACAGATAATGAATCCTAGATATTTCTCAGAGGTAACGCCGAAAGCGCACTTTAAAGAGTTAATCTTAAGATTTTATTATTGTAATCGTTTAAAAACAATCCTCAAATCATACAAGTGATTACCCTTTACTTTGCTCTTGATGACCAAGTCATCCACATAGCAGTCAACTTGGTTGTGAATGAGGTCATCGATGATTATTGTCATAGCTCATTAATAAGTTGCTCCGGCGTTCTTCAAGCCAAACGACATTACTGTGGCAGAAGATCCCAATCAAGTTCTGAATGTTGTAAGCGTCGCATATTATAGGATCATCTTGATTTAATTATATCCTGACGATTCATCTATGAGCAGAAAATCTCATGTGACGATGCAATGTCTACCATTAGCTCTGGTATCGCCAACAAAAACTCATCCTTTGGACATGCTTTATTTAAATCCCTGAAGTCGACACATACTCGGATCTGTCCATTTTTCTTTGTAGCTGTAACGAGTTGGTTAACCATGTAGGGTATTGCTCCTCTTGGACAAAAATAGCATCTATTAATTTCTTCACCTCGGCGAAGACTTAGTCTTCTATTTCAAGGCGCATTTTTCTATGAGCTTGATTCACTGGGGTTATAATTTGATCCACTCCAAGCCTGTGGACCGCGACTTATGGTGACAATTCTTACATTTCATCGTAGTTGCATGCAATGTAATATCTGAATTCTGATAATAGTTTCACCAGCTCCGTAGACTCTTCATCACTGAGTAGAGAGCTTATAATGTGGGTTTGGGCTGCTCTTCAACCCCCAAGTTGATTTCCTTTAATTCATCGACTGTCATCCTGATTTCTTCTTCGAACTCTGGTGGAGCAACAGCTATCTGGGGATCTTCGTATCTTTGGTGTCGAGGCACTCTTCGTCCAATCTACTAGCAACAACCATGCAAAATTCTGAATCATCGACTAGTCCTACCGTACCAAATCCAACACCTTCCTTCGAGTTAAAAGTTCGACCCTTAGTGTCTCATAATTTCTCAAAAATGTGTAATTTGTCTTTCGGTAAGTGTTTAGGCACAAAACCCCGTTGAACCAACTTTTGAACGCAAGGAGAGTAATATTCAAATGGTAATTCCATTAATTCATTAGAAACATTTTCTTCCAAATTTACATGAACTTTCGAACTAGAAGAAGCATAATGGAATTTGATCGGTTTCATGCTCGCACTATGAACTTCATTGACTTGCAAATTCTCGATCGTATGAGGGTGGATCAAAGCTAAGGTCGTGGCTTGAACATAGTGGTTGATCTGACCATACATCAACTCATACTCGCATTTCTCTTTATCTTCCAAGGAGATTTCGAACTGAGGCTTTTTTCGGCCTATTGTCATTGCAACTTTCACAGAATTTTCTTCCTTAGAGCTTCTTTCCATGTCGATGTCGATAGTCAATTTCTTCCGTTCAACAATCTTGTTAGTTCTTCCTCGCCCGTGTCCCCGGCCTTGATCTCGGATGTGTGTGCTAAAAGAACCTCCACCATCTCGTTGCAAAGAAGTGGCGAGAGATCGTTGAATCGGAGTCGACCGGTCTTGCTCTTGCTACCCTTTAGAATCTTCAATCTTGCTTATCATGACCTGGAGAAGACGGTCTTCTTTGGTGGAGAATAGTAGGCGATGTCATCGTGGTGCCTACTTCATATATTGAAAATGGTTGTAAATCTCCTTTTATGCAATGCTCTTGTCCTACTTTGTAGTACTGATGCACTGGTGTAGCAACAACGATACCATATTATGCTCATGAATCCAAAGTCGACAAAGTAGAGCGTTCAACGAAGTTTGCGCATCGATGATATGGAATTTTGGTGTTGTTACAAGATCATCAACCCTCATTAATAGCGTTATCGATCAAAGTGTTCTTTCTCCCTTTTGGTTGAATCCTTTTTACATCATTTTATCAGTGGAAAACTCCCGAGGATCGATGTCCAAATATGCTAATGTTCGTAGACTCATTATGTTGAGCGACCTCCTGGATCCACTAAGAATCGGGAAAGCACAAATGTCGATTTTGACTGAAATGTAGAGACGACGACTATGGTCGGTAGTAACAAGTTGTAGATCCTCATTGGTGAAACTCACCCAGACTGTTCCTTCAACGAATAAACTTCATCTAAGGACGTACTAGGCAACTGAGCTAAGCAAATTTCTGGATTAAGTAAATCCTTGATCAAGATTCTCTCATCTCCTTTGACAGGATCAGAGAGTCAAAAATGCTTAGTTTAGCTGGCAACTTCCTAAGATGAGCTAGTACTTTGTAATTCACTTTGTTTGAACTTCTAGTTTCCACTTGGGCATGTGTCTCTTCCATTGCTGGAGGTGGTCTCTCCTAAGTAACCACTTGTTTTCCTTTTTCCATTAGAGTCGTTCTCGAGGGTAGTACTTTTCTTCTTCTCAATTATACCTCTGTTATCTCTTCTGACACTGTGGTTAACTCCTTGAGCGTCGATTCTGAATCAGAAAAGTCCAAATTGATGGCAATCTGTATTCCTTTACATTCGAGGATTGGTTCCTCACATCGCGAACTGTCGTATCTGGTGTTGTTGACATCCTCCTCGCTTCATTGATGTACTTGTCGGGATTTTGTATGATTTGAGGATCATTTTAAGAATCGAAATTGAGGTTAAATTAGTTGTGGTCAGTTAAATCATCACTAGAAACAGTCAAAACGTAGCCGAAATTGCAAATCTTTGAATTATAAGATCCCAGAGGGACATAGAGGTAATCGTACAAAGTTAGGGATTTGAGAGGCATTTCCCTCAAATCCGACACAGCCAATCTAACAGGAGCAACCCCTGTTCTACTCTTCGCGCTATCAACTTTCCTTTTGCTCACGATCTCCTTCCTCATCTCCTCTTGCGGTGGCTTCTCTGGCGTGATGGTCAACACTGGCCTGGCGAACTGCAAACTTTAAGCTGAGGCTTGCGTTAAGGCGGTCTAACTTTGATCCAGTATCTTCTTGAAAGTCTAGTCCAAACTGTGTGCCATCCATCGTCCATAGTGTACGGATCTATCGGCGAAATTGGCTTAGTTGAAATCATATTTACATAACCACTTTCAAATTCTTTTAAATATTCTTTTGAAATTATTATATTTCCATCTTTGAAATTTTTTTCGAGTCAATCTTTGAAGCTGAAGCAACCCTCCATGGTATGTTTAAGTAATCTGTGGTATGAGCAATAATTGGGCTGATCTTTCGTGTCAGCTTCTTCGGCTCAGGCAATCTGAACTCTGGCTTTTTGATTAGATTTCTGAACATCTTTGTCACCACGTCATCTTTGAAGGAATACACCCTATTCAACCGAACAGACATCGTCGGACCCTGCCCCTTTCTGTTTTGTAAGGCCTCTGCTGGAATGACAGTTGACCAGGCCGACTGTATTGCTGACCGTACTGCTGGACATGTTGGACATACAGCGGTGGCTGCTGAACATACTGTTGAGGCTGTTGAACATACCGCTGAGACGGCTGTTGCGCTTGCCTCTGTGGCTACTGAACATATCGCTGAGTCGATTGCTGCGCATACCACTTAGACGGCTCGGCCTGAATCTACATGGGCTGCTTGCACTTGTCTATCGTCGCCACCGTTCCGGACTTCTTTTCGAATGGCTTTGTTGCTCTGGATCTTTGAATTATTTTTGGAGGCTCTGTATGCTTAATCTCCCCTTTTAGGTTGTTGGCTTTGCTAAGTAGCTTTTTGAATGACTTGATGGAGATTCTTTTAAGCATGAAAGCTATTGACCCGTGGATGCTCTTGAGTAAGACCTCAACCGCATGCTGCTCCTGTAATTGAGGCTCGCACTTGATGCTCAAATTACTCTAAGGTAGAATGTACTACTCCAAAGTCTCTGTGGGTTTCTGACGCTCCATTATATGATTTTCAATAGTAATGTGGTGTTGCACCCCGGCAAACCTTTTCACAAATAAATTTTCCAACTCTGTAAATGTTCTGGCCATTTTGCATACCAATCAAATGCAATTCTTGAAAGACTACTCACGAACTGTCGGAAGAGTAATGCCTTTCTACCCCCCCCCCCCCC
>JXCR01144205.1:202170-229071 GCA_002079205.1 Phalaenopsis hybrid cultivar | reverse complement strand
CCCCCCCCCCCCGAATTGCAGCAGCTTGTCTGGAAGTGCGCAACCTATTGTCGGGGGTTTCCCGTTCCATTGAAAGTCTTAAAGGTTGGTGGTACAAACCTTTAGGATATGTAACGACATCGAACTCCTTCGAGTAGGGTCTACCTTTGAAAGCGACGCGTCCCTTTTGATTGGGCTAAGGCTTCCTTTACCTGTTGTTCGACTAGTTGCTTAATATCCTTTTCTGGCACCATGTTTTGAGTTGGACCTTTCTTTGGCAGTTCGTCTCAGTTGGCAGAAGCGACTTCCTTTCTTTCATCGATAATATGAACAATCTCCAGCTGGATTATCTCTGGGGATGCCACCTGATGTGAGTGTGACTGTCCATGCATTGTAATCATGGTGATCATCATGTCTTCGATCTTCTTTTCAAGACGGTTGATTTGTTCATCTCTTTGCCGAGTGAACCTTTGCCACTCATCCGCGGTGTTCTCAAAAGATGGAGCATCAACGTAGCGCGGGACTCGACAACGTTGATTTCGACGAACTCCCCATACATGTAGTCCGACAGGTCATGGTCTTCATCATCAAAATCTACTCCTCGTTCTCTTGCTAGCTCGATGATTTTAGCTCTGAGTTTTCCCAGCTTCTGATTGAGTTACTCCCCTTTATTTATTTTAAAAGATCAGTTGGAGCTTCTCAAAGGTCTTCCTTTTCTATAATAAGTTCCGAGGCAACTGCAACGACGACCATCAGAGTATCGAACTTATGCTCCCTTTCAAGTGAACGCTCCTCCGACTTTTCCAAAAAGTACCGGTTCTACAACCCCAGGTATCCACACTTTTTTTCTCAACGTCAGTGCTCTGAGACGGGGTGTCTCAGTAGTAACATCAACGCGTCGAAAGGAAGCGTGCTCCCTAACGTGCAGAACAGATATAATAAGGAATGGTCTCTTCCCATTACCCTTCCTCGGAGGTTCTTCATAATCAACGGTAGGTAGCACTCTGGGACTCAAACGAGACTTGGTTGATCTGCGATCGATGGGTCTTTAAACAGCGATAGCAACATCTGCAACAGTAGTAACACGTTTCCCCAAACAAAATCTGGAGGGAATACAAGGCGTGGCACCTCTGTTGACTTCTAGAGCTGCCAGGTGGGTTTGTCCTTTTTCAAAATCTCAATCATCATCTACAGTGATACAACACATCCCATTCTTTTGAGAAGCTCGAGAACAGAATAGTGTTCTTTCTCGGCTAACGTTTCAAAAACTAAACGGACTCGGGTTAGGGATGTGGTTCTCTCCCTTACCTCCTCGTGACCACAAAGCGGTGGTAGCGTAGCAACAATCTTACAAAGGCTCTCTTCTCTGGTAGAAGAGGACAATGCATGAAACCTACTCCCTCTAAGGAGAGGTGAGGTCTCAAGCTCTTCAGCTTCTTCCGGCTAAGGAGTTGTCTTGGTGGAGATCAATCTTGCGGCCTTGGTTTCTTTTCTGTGACTTAGTTAATGACACACGTCTTTCAAGCTGGAACCAACATCAAATACTAAAAGGTGCAGGAGACAATACACCACAGAATCCTCCTCAAACAAAATTTCCTTTCCCTTGACGGACGGAAAAGTCGGTGTAGTGATCGCAAATCCGGCGGCGGTAGCGGCGACGACCCTCTCTGGCGCGTGAACAACATATTTCACAGGCACAGGGGGTAACGAACATAACAGGAGTGTCCTTAGTCTTAGGCCTTTTGATTGCGGGAAAATCAGTTCTTCCATTCAGGTAATATTTAGTAGCAAACTCGGCGATTTTTAGCGGGGCGGTCTTCATGATCACGTGCGGCACTTTTTCAAGGATGACTTCGACCTCGTTGAAGCCGGTACCAAATTTTATCATTGCTCCCTAGTGGAGTACGGCTTAGTCGTGGGGCAAACTCCCGTCGTACAAGAAAATCAACTTAGGCAACGACATTGTCACTGGCTGTAGAAAAGTTCCAAAAGTTAGTCACGGCCTACACTCCGTAATTCTAGTAAAAATAGTAAAATCAATAAAGGTTGTCATGTGAACTGGGCCATTTTTCTAATAATATATTTTTATTTTGAATTTTATTTATGTGTATTATTTTGTTTTGATACTTTCATCTTATTTTATCTTTATTTACGGATTTTGGAGCGTGCTTTTTATAGATTTGTTAATGGCGTTCGCTTAATTTTAGAATTTAAATGGAAGGTATGAAGGTAGAGATTAAAAGTGAAATTCAGTACCCAGTACAGGGCTGATTTCACAACGCACATCGCGCGCCAACATAACCTATTTGGCGTCTAACCCCACACAAAAAGAAAACCTTAAAGATTCTTGAATCACTCTGTTTAGAGATGATCAAACAGATAATTCTGGAACCGAGGGAGTTGAACGTGCTTGCCCTCGAATGAAATGAGCGAAGCATATCAATAGAAGAATGGTAATCTGGACCATGAGGGACATTGACACATTATCGATGCATGAAGATCGATGTATGAAGACAGAAACCTCCTGATCATAATGGAGAGTAGAGTCAGTCCCCAGCAGAGTCGCCAAAAATTGTTAGCCGTTAAAATTAATCCTCTTCTTTTGAAAAATATAAAATGTAGTTTTGATTTTACTTAATATATATATATATATAGATTTTTTTTAAAAATAATACTTTAATTTTGAAAAATTAGACTGAATGGATCTCATTCATCGAGCACAACACCGTAAGTAATGCACCTATCCCGAGGAATAGACACATTACTTGGTAGTGAGGCTTGATTAAATAAGCTAATGAATTCATTACATCTGTTTTGACTGCGAAACTTTTATTTTAATTGGCAAGTAATCCTACCTAATATTAAAAATTACATAAAGTTTATATTACTTGGGTTCTTAAAATTCTCTATAGAGGCAAGCCCCTATTGTTAATTATCTCTCAAATAACTGAAGTAGCTTACGAGAACTCTCGATGATGATCAGAGGTATCTATCTTCATGATTTCAAAGTTTAGGAGGGTTTCTAAAATTAAACATAGAAAAGTCAAGTGGAAAAATGACCAAATATGAACATTTATTTATGGAATCAAAAAAAAAAGGTTGGGTATGTCAAGGATCCTGAGGAGAACCTTGATGACTTTTCAAACTATCCTATTATTTGACTTCAATTTTGAAAAGATGTTATTTGATGTTTCATCCTGCCAATTTTATTCTTTATAACTTGAAAGATATGAGAGTTTGCGTCGTATCGGATGACAACCTCGGAATCTAAAACGAAATAGGGCTTAGATTGCACGAACTGGTTGTGCAAAGACCTAAAAGAAAAGGTAAGAATTTATGTCGTGCTAGGCAAACCACCTCGAAGTTTTATAGCTTGTTATTTAAATTAAAGAAAGGTTTAGCTGATGTAGATCTATTTGCTCTCTCGAAGTTGTTCTTCTGTACATCCTTGTCGTGCTGCCCACGGTATTAGCTCCGAGCTCCACGTCGTAGCAGTTTCAGATTTAATGTTTCATGTCTTATGTAGATATATATATTTTTTTTTTCAATCACTATTAATCCAATTAATTAAATGGTATGTATTTAGGTTTTATAGTGATCCACCCTAGGTAAACTGACTATTGTTCTCTATCCTAAAGGTCTTGCAATTAATTTGAAGTATGTATAGACAAACTATGTTATAAGGAAGTACAGCAAAGGGAAACAATGTAAAGAGCAGTAAAGAAGAATAGTAAAATGTACAGTAAAGAAAAAGCAGTAAAAAGTATAGTGAAGAAAAGCAGCAGTAAAGAAAAGACAGTAAAATGTACAATAAAGAAGAATAGTATAATGTGCAGTAGAGACGGTAAAATGCTATAAAAATAAAATAAATATGTGTACATGGCGGGTCTGTTACTCATGTAAATGGGATTAGCGTCACAGTTAAAAGTAAACAAGTATAGTAGAGAACTTAACTAGCAGGACAAATATGAATTTATGTATAAAAACAAGTGGCAATGCATCTCATAAAATAAAATAAAATAACTCGAAGAAAACTGAAAATGATCCATAAAAAAGGAAGAAAACTGTAAGAAAAGCAGAGAAAATCCGAAGAAAATAACAAGTGAACTATAAAAAAAAGTCAAAGTGGACTATAAGAATTCAAGCTTGGGGTGTGCTCAGATTTTAACATTCCCAAAGGACTCCGAAGGCAACTGTCGGTCATCCATTTGTATAAAATCCGACATTCAACTAGAATTTACCAACAAGACAATCTTAGGAGGGTTATTCTTAGCCCAGTACAGGTAATTCACAAGTGGACAATCGGATTGTATCACTTAAAGTTTATATTTTGTCATGCATATAGGCACTTGACCCAAGAAAATCATAGGAAACGCAGAGAAAACCTGAAGAAAATAACAAATGAACTATAAAAAAAGTCGAAGTGGACTACAAGAATTCAAGCTCGGGGTGGACTCAGATTTTAGAATCCCTTAAGGACTCCAAAGGCAACCGTCGGTCATCCGTGTGTATAAATCCCGACATTCAACTAAAAATTTCTAACAAAACAATCTTAAGAGAACAATTCATAGTCCAGTACAGGTAATTGACAAGTGGACAATCGGATTGTATTACTTAAAGTTTATATTTTGTCAGGCATATAGGCATCATGCACATAAGCAAAATGGGTATCTATTTTAGAGTCAAAAATATTTTGTAAGTAACGTATTTGTTCTTACCGTTGTATTTTATAAGTTTAATTGTCCATGTGTTGATTACACTGTCGGACTATAACCGCTAGCAACCTAAGAAGGTAAGGGTCATCTTTAGTCTAGTGTCGGTGAATAATACTGTCATCCTACATTTGCACCAGATCCCTGGGTCGGGTCCCGTTTAAAGCTCCCAAACTGCAGCAAATTCAGCCCAAAACAGTGCCTAAAGGCTCAAAATTTGCACTTAACCATTCCTCAAAGTAGTGTTATAATAGTCCAAAAACGGTGCTCAAAACCGTAGTCAAGTAAATCACGAGACAGTCCCAAAACCGCATCCAAAATAGCCCTCACAACACTACAAAATCGTAGCTAGGTAGGCCACCAAAATACCCAAAATCGCGGCCCAAAAGGGACACAAAACAGTCCCAAAAGTTTCGAATATCGCAGCCCAAGCTCAGTGCTTAAAGGCTCCCCAAAACTGCAGTCAAATCAGCCCAAAACCGTGCACATATCCCCTCTAAATCAACAAAAGTTTAGCATAAATACACACATAAACTCAAAGAAATGTAACACCGATGCTTATAGTCAACCAACAAATATGTCTCCAAACCAATCAAACGTAATATATACACGTCTCCAACTAATCTATATTGAGCAACAAAAGGCATAGTTATATTTTCCAAGTGCATCCATATGAATGTTTGAAGCTCAAAAATAAAAAACAATATGAACAAGTATATAATGCACTTTCCTTCACACATATATTGTGTGTGTGTGTGTGTGTGTGCGCGCGCGCGCGCGTTGTAGGGATTAAAAGGCGTGTGTATAAATCCTCATTTCCTTTACATTTACCAATCATGTATAAAAAAATACATTTCAATTTATAAAGTAATGAAGAATTTGCTTGGTATGCATGTAATGTCCCTCTTTTTGCGCAAGTATGAATAAATTGAGTGATATGTGTATAAATCTTGAGATAAATGCCCACATGGAACATCATAGTAGTCTCATTTGCACACCCGAAATGAAAAATCAGTAAGGGAAAATTTAAAATCCAACATAACATTTCACCCATAGGCCTTAAATAAGACTTTTCATGAAACAAATATCATATATCAAATGTCAACTTCTGTTTAAACTAAAATGGTGCATATGTATAAAAAGAAATTTCAAGGTAGACATGGAAATACAAAAGAATTGTGTAGCATATATATAAATATCCACACGATGGAAGGGTAAGAATAATGTTTAAGCAATTTGGAACACAAGTCATCCCAAGGTTTAATATGAAATTCGAGCTTTAAGTATTAGACATGCAAACATATAGAACATAAGAAGTGTGCATGTAAATGCTGCCTTTTATTTGTATTTGCATTGTTTTGCTTCACATGTATCCAAAGAGGAAAGAAGTCGATGGACTCAATAATTGACCTTGCAACGGGGAAGGGGACTTCAAATGAATTCACATATAAATGTCACCTAACTTCCATGTCTTCACATATCTAACACCCAAATCGGCAAGCTACAAAATTTTCAATAACACAAAGCATATAACAAAAGAATTCCCTTATGCATACATACTTAATATCCAATCTTCAAAACAAAATTCTCATGTGCATATTAAAAAAATATCACATAAATTCTTATTTCGAAGCAAAAATACAATCATTTTACTAGCACGATGAGCAAAAGTATAGCTTTTTCATGCATGGATGAGGTAGCACAATTGTGAAAATCCGAGTTAAATATTGGATATGTAAACCATACAAGCAAATTTCTGAGAATCCCTCACATCCTAAAAGAAACTAATTTACAAATATAATCCGTCAAAGTGAAACAAGTTAGGCGCATCTTACACCTCGGACCCATGTAGGCATCATCCAAAACAACACCTCAAATACTCTGAAATAACATGTATGTGGTGCTCAAAACGAGTCTTAAAGCATCAAGCCCTTTCCAAGGAAAGTAGCGCTCATTGGAGCCAAAAGGACGTTTAAACCTACTTCAAAAAAGCAAAGGAATCAAACATATCCAAGTCTTAAAAATAAATAAATAATAAATAAAGAGAATAGGCTCTAGAACAAACATTATCCTTTCCCAAAATCATGGACAACCTCTCTCAAAATGATGAACCCACAAGCTTAAGACACCTCTTTTGTCATGCAAAATAGTAAGTTTGCACTCTCAAAATGCCACAAAATCAAGTTCCGTCACCTCTAAAAAACATCGTGGGAGTTCATAAACCTAAACAAAAAGCCTCTCATGCTTTCCAAAGAGTAGTATGAAAAAAAACCTTTCAAAACAGTGAATTCATCAAGGGTAAATAACCTTTTTTACTTTTTCAAAAGAGCCAAAAATCAGCCTTAAAAAAAATGAGCGTTCAAAACCCTAGAACGTTTATCATACTCCAAAACAATGAGTGCTCAAAGGCCTAAATGAACATGAAACCATTCCCAAATCATCCAACAATATGGGTGAAAAGAAACATTCATCCAGCAGTATCGAGCTAAGAAAACAACCATAATATGACTTCCCCAAACAAATATATTCTCATGTGTTGAAAAGGAGGTCAAGATAGAAGTTATCTTGTGATGCAACCCAAAGAAACCTCAAGAACAAGCCTAGCAAAATTCCAACAGCACCTCCCCTCTTTCACCAAAGTTTCAACAACCACAACACTCCCCCCAGGTGGAGTTTTTATAGCCAAGAAGAAGAGAAGAGCCTACCTTCACTTTACCTAGGGTGAGCCGAAGCCGACGGTGGCAGGAGGAAATGGCGAGAAACGGACGCAGCAGAAGCGTGGAGAGTAGGNCGCGGGAGAAGAGGCGCGTGCGAAAGCTAGGGCTCCGCCCGAGTGGCTCTCGGTCGAGGCAAAGGAATGCCGCGCGGGGATAAAAGTCAAAAGAAATGACTTAGGGTTATAAACCCTGATATTATAAATAATAAATATATAAAATATTTGATATTTCTTAAAATAAAATTTAAATAGTACCATTTTTGTCCGTGCGTCAATATACAACAAAATGGATGTTCTTTTTAGGTAATTTTGACGCTCCGGACACATTGACGCGATCCGTTTCACCACCGGAAGTCGTTTTGACGAATTTCATCGATTTGCGTGCTAATTTTCTCGTGTCGAAAGTATAGCAATATGGGTGTCCTTTCCTACCAAAATGGGTATCCCGGACACGTTGGTGCAGTCCAATTTGTCGTCGGAGGTCATCCGGAGAAGTTCGCATTTTCACCCGTCCTTTGGGCTTAATTGAAGTCCGATTTCGTGTAATTTCGTGAACTTTGTGTATTTGGTGTGTGTGTGTGTGATGAAAAAATCATGACGATGTTTTCCTAAGGCTTGCAGTCCTATCAGGAACTTTTCCTTTGAGTCTTCGCAAAATAACCCATTACCGCTCGTTCATAAGACGATGGTCTTGTGCCAAAGATGCCAGACATCAAAGGAAAATAAGAATTGCCAAGAATTTTTTAAAAGTGTGGGTATCAATTCTAGTTTTCTAAGATGGTCAATAGGAACTCCTAGAGCTAGATCCTAAGACCCTAGAAAAGGAAATGACCTCAAAAATGAGGTCAACAGCAGGGAGCGGGAGAGTGGGTTCCTTCGTCGCAGGGAGGAGGTGAGTGCGGGAGACGAATAGGAGCGAGCGGTGATTTCGTTCGTTGCCGAGGAAGGAGACGAGCGGGAGGGAAGTTCGCTGCCGAGGAAGGAGACGAGCGGGAGCGGAGGAATTCGTTCGAAATCGGATGCCGCCAGCCGAGGCTCTCGTGAGCGAGAGAGAAATAGGCCTGCTAGAAAGAGCCGTTACGGGACAACATTGGCGAGGAAATTAATTTGTTTCCTTTAACAGAGGAGTTTATTTGGCATGACATATCTCCTAATTGAATTTCAATAAAGTTCGATTAAATACTTCATTTGAAATTTGAAATTCGAAATTCAAATTACTTAACTCTTGTTCAGGCTCGAGTCCAGCCTGAATCGAAGCCGTCGAACCTCGGTTGAGCTCGGGCCCACGTACCGCTAATAAAAAAGTGCATCGATTTCCGTGTCATTTGTGCGCACGTATTACCTTAGCAATATGGGTGTCCTTCCTAGCTAAAGTTGACAATCTGGACGCGTCGGTGCAGTCTGTTTCGTCATCTGGGGTCATCTGGAAGAGTTCGCTGACGGGCGAGTTGATTTAAGTCAAAATCGTGTGTGGTGCAACGAGTGCGTGAATTGCGGCGTTCCCGAGTAATTGAGTCACAAAAGGTTCACCTAAGGCTGTTTGATCTTATAGTAACTCATTTTCGGGCCCTCTACATATTGGGCCTTAGCCCATGCAACTAAAAGTTGAGTGCTTTGAACCACTTATGCGAGTTTTTCACAAAAATGAGTCAAGAAGTGGCTTGAAGTTCTACGAGAGAGCTTGGAACCACTCATGCGAGTTCTTCAAAAATGAGTCAAGAAGTGGCTTGAAGTTCTACGGGAGGTGGGCTCCATTGCTAGTCCGCTAGGATGGTCAATAAGAACTCCTAAAGCTAGATCCTAGGTTCTAAGAGTATGAGACTAAGACCTCACTAGAAATGAGGTCAACAGTGACGAACATAACAGGAGTGTCCTTAGTCTTAGGCCTTTTGATTGCGGGAAAATCAGTTCTTCCATTCAAGTAATATTCAGTAGCAAACTCGGCGATTTTTAGCGGGGCGGTCTTCATGATCATGTGCGGCGCTTTTTCAAGGATGACTTCGACCTCGTTGAAGCCGGTACCAAAATTTATCATTGCTCCCTAGTGGAGTACGGCTTAATCGTGGGGCAAACTCCCGTCGTACAAGAAAATCAACTTAGGCAACGACATTGTCATTGGCTGTAGAAAAGTTCCAAAAGTTAGTCACGGCCTACACTTCGTAATTCTAGTAAAAATACTAAAATCAATAAAGGTTGTCTTGTGAACTAGGCAATTTTTCTTTATATATATTTTTATTTTGAATTTTATTTACGTGTATTATTTTGTTTTGATACTTTCATCTTATTTTATCTTTATTTACAGATTTTGGAGCGTGCTTTTTATAGAAAAAAAAATATCACATGAGTTCTCATTTCGAAGAAAAAATACAATCATTTTACTAGCACGATGAGCAAAAATATAGCTTTTTCATGCATGGATGAGGTAGCACAATTGTGAAAATCCGAGTTAAATATTGGATATGTAAACCATACAAGCGAAGTTCTGAGAATCCCTCACATCCTAAAAGAAACCAATTTACAATTATAATCCGTCAAAGTGAAACAAGTTAGGCGCATCTTACACCTCGAACACATGTAGGCGTCATCCAAAACAACACCTCAAATACTCTGAAATAACATGTATGTGGTGCTCAAAACGAGTCTTAAAGCATCAGGCCCTTTCCAAGGAAAGTAGCGCTCATTGGAGCCAAAAGTACGTTTAAACCTACTTCAAAAAAGCAAAGGAATCAAACATATCCAAGTCTTAAAATAAATAAATAATAAATAAAGAGAATAGGCTCTAAAAAAAACATTATCCTTTCACAAAATCATGGACAACCTCTCTCAAAATGATGAACCCACAAGCTTAAGACACCTCTTTTGTCATGCAAAATAGTAAGTTTACACTCCCAAAATGCCACAACATCAAGTTCCGTCACCCCTAAAAAACATCGTGGGAGTTCATAAACCTAAACAAAAAGCCTCTCATGCTTTCCAAAGAGTAGTATGAAAAAAAACCTTTCAAAACAGTGAATTCATCAAGGTTAAATAACCTTTTTTACTTTTTTAAAAGAGCCAAAAATCACCCTTAAAAAAAATGAGCATTCAAAACCCTAGAACGTTTATCATACTCCAAAACAATGAGTGCTCAAAGGCCTAAATGAACATGAAACCATTCCCAAATCATCCAACAATATGGGTGAAAAGAAACATTCATCCAGCAGTTTCGAGCTAAGAAAACAACCATAATATGACTTCCCCAAACAAACATATTCTCATGTGTTGAAAAGGAGGTCAAGATAGAGGTTATCTTGTGATGCAACCCAAAGAAACTTCAAGAACAAGCCTAGCAAAATTCCAACAGCACCTCCCCTCTTTCACCCAAGTTTCAACAACCACAACACTCCCCCCAGGTGGAGTTTTTATAGCCAAGAAGAAGAGAAGAGCCTACCTTCACTTTACCTAGGGTGGCCGAAGCCGACGGTCGTGGGAGGAAGTGGCGACAAACGGATGCAGAAGGAGCGTGGAGAGTAGGTGGCGACAGAGGTCGTGGCGAGCAAAGCAATGGAAGTGGAAGCAGAGGGGGGGGCTCTATCGAAGCTTCGCGACAAGGGGAGAGAAGACGAGCTCTTGGGACGAAGATTCAGGGCTCGCATGAGGCTACACGGGCCAAAGATTTAAGGTTTGCACGCCGGCCGAAAGAAATGAATCGGAGAGGGATTAGGCGCGTGCGTGAGTTAGAGATTTAAGAATTTTATTATTATTATTTCATTTAAGTTTCGTCGATTCGAGCACAATTTAATCCCACTTAGAATCATACCAACATTGGTGTCTTTCCCGACTAAAGTCGACGTTCCGGACGCGTCAGCGCAATCTGTTTCGTCATTTGAGGACGTTCAGACAACCTCGTCGACGATCGGATTAAAAAATGCGATGAATTTAATTTTCTTAAAATTTCGAGTTTGCAAATAATCATTTCAAAATTTTATTTTAGTTCCAATTAATTATGAAGCTTTTATAGGTGTATGTGATATGAATTGCAATAATTAAACGTATCGGCTCTCCGAATTGTGAATTTTTTGCGTGCGAAGTTGAAATTATGAATGAGGCAATCCTCGGGCTTAATGGTCCCAGAAGGACTCCCTTTTGAGTTCTCTCGTATTGGTTTCAACCTCCTAAGTGCTAGAGGTCAAGGACCACACATGCAAAACTCCAAAAGAGTAAAGTAGTAATTTGAATTTCTAAAATAAAATGAGTTCCACTACTAAGGCTCTAAGATGGTCAAAGGAAAAATCTTAAGGNTGGGCCAAAGATTTAAGGTTTGCACGAGGGGGCTCGGCCGAAAGAAATGAATCGGAGAGGGATTAGGCGCGTTCGTGAGTTAGGGATTTAAGAATTTTTTTTTATTATTATTTCATTTAAGTTTCGTCGATTCGAGCACAATTTAATCACACTCAGAATCATACCAACATTGGTGTCTTTCCCGACTAAAGTCGACGTTCCGGACGCGTCGGCGCAATCCGTTTCATCATTCGAGGTTGTTCGGACAACCTCGTCGACGATCGGATTAAAAAATGCGATGAATTTGATTTTCTTAAAATTTCGAGTTTGCATATAATCATTTCAAAATTTTATTTTAGTTTCAATTAATTATGAAGCTTTTATAGGTGTATGTGATATGAATTGCAATAATTAAACGTATCGACACTCCGAATTGTAAAATTTTTGCGTGCGAAGTTGAAATTATGAATGAGGCAATCCTCGGGCTTAATGGTCCCAGAAGGACTCCCTTTTGAGTTCTCTCGTATTGGTTTCAACCTCCTAGGTGCTAGAGGTCAAGGACCACACATGCAGAACTCCAAATAAGTAAAGAAGTAGTTTGAATTTCCAAAATAAAATGGGTTCCACTACTAAGGCTCTAAGATGGACAAAGGAAAAATCTTAAGTCTAAACCCTAAATCCTAAGAAGAAAAATAAACCTCCCTAAAAATGAGGTCAACAATATACTCAAACAATTAAATATTGTTAGGTCTGCACTGTACAAACTTTTAATTAGCTAAAATGTACTCATTTAAAATATTCTTAGCAAGTTTTTTATGACTTGGAATGCAATAAGCGTTAAAAATTTCTTTATTTTTCCCTAAGATAAGTCAATGCACAAACTTTAATTAGGGAAAATGTACCGACTTAAAATATGCTTGACATGTTTTTTATGACTTGGAATGCAATAAAAGTTAAAAATTTATTTATTTATCCCTAAGATAATTCAATGTTATGATTATCATTATATACTCTTAAGTAATATTCCTCGAATTTAAATAAAAATGTTAGCTCAATATACATTATCATAACTCACGCCCTACTTCGCTCAAGTGAGTGCCTATGCTAGCCAATAGTGCTATGGCCGTTGGGCAACCACATCACCCTGAGCACACCCAATGGTTTTGAAAAAGAACAGAAAACCATTGATGCTTCAAGGAAAAGCAAGCAGGCAAAAATTCTTTTTGAAGCAAACGCTTTAAATTGGTAATCCTACTTAGTTGCATTTTAAGATAGTAAGCCATATAATAGTTCAAAATCCCTTTTGCTTCTTAAGAGATGAAATATTACATTAACTTTTGGATATGCCACCTTCTCCATGTAAACATGAACTAATAATATCAATCATAAACAAGAAAAGTAATTAAAGATTAAAAGAGAGAAAATTCATTCGTAACTACAAACTATAAACATTGATTTTATGATAAAAAATAAACTATAATGAAGTCAGACCATTTAGGTTTAATCAAGTCCATATTATTGTCCTCATATCTAAAGGGTCACTTGCCAAAATAAACATTGTTTCCCATTTAAAATAACAATCCAGAATTTTCTTCTCTAAAAATGAATTTAGTCAAACCAATGACTCATAAATTGTAATGGCAGGAATGAAAATTTTAATGGTTTTGAACATTGGATCTATGTGGTAAGTAAATCAGTAAAGAGCCAGCTACATAATTTTGTAGGTCAGCAAAATAATTGCCATTAAGGCTCTTTGAAATGCTTCTACAAGCTTTACTCTACGAATACAAAGAAACAAGCCATTTTCAAAACAAAGTAGTGTGAGAAAGGTCTGGTTATGATTACATTTGTATAGACCCAATGGTAGAGTAGGATGGAAATGAATAGGATACCCTCTTTGATAAAGAATGCCCAAATTGGAACTAAATTAATGATGCGACACCTAAAACCATATTAGAGTATGATGTGTTTCATTATATATACCCTCATAGCATTGGAGCCAGATTTACAAAAAAAATCTAAAATATAAAGCCACCAAAAACACATTGAATTAGTAAAATTAATAGAAATCCCAAAAGCAATCGAACAAATACGTTTAAGTGATAAATCCAATTAACAAAATAAAATTTAGGCAGCTACCCAATTGGTTGATAATAAACACTTACTCAATAATCCTATCGAGATACATTGAATAGTAAACCTAAATAAAAATTTTATCAAATCAAATAATCAAAGATTCTGAATATTATTCAGATTTACCAACTATCGATAATAGATAACTGCCTTCCTTTTGGCAGATAATGTAAAACAATTTTCAATTCCATATAAGTGTATTTACAATGCTACAACTAAGTACAAGTGTAAAAATTAGATGAAAAGCAATAAAAGATCCATATTTTTTAGCACTTTGCTCATATAGGTTTGCTTTCTAGTACAATGACATCAAAAGCTAAAGTTATTGTGGCATGAACTTGAGCATAATCTAATATTGACGCCTTCCTCCCCTAAACATCATTATACTTTCATTTCTCTTCTGGGATATTAAAATGGCTACCTTTTCCTAGGATTTTTCACATCCAAAGGATTGGAATATTTGATAATTGATGTCCATAAAATTCTATATATTCAAGAATTCTAAAGCGCATAACGGCCTTTTGGTTTGCATAATTCGTTTTTTAAGATGTTGTCGTAACTTATTTAGTACTAAAATGAGAGGTAGATGGAGAAAATTGGGGGAAAAGATAGAGATGATAACTATTTGAGGGTGGAGGAGGAAAGAATGACATTCCATTGCCATCAAATGCTTGTCCTTAGTCCCAATGGAATTAACCGCATTTGGTGTGTTGAAGGCACCCCAAAAATTCATAAAAAAATACTTCACCATGGTAGAAGATTGTTAATTGATGTTTATGAATCGCATTATAAATTTTTAGTTTTCTAGTTTGTGTAATCGACTGACTGCCAACATCGTCTACATAGGCCACAATTCATGGGTCTTTTACTATGAAACAACAAACAAACAATAAAGGAGTTCCCAAGCTCTTGTACAAATGTTCTTAGAAGGTTGGAAATGCTAGAATGTCTAACGCTGGTGAGTGCATGAAGTCACAAGGATAAGTGGAGTAATACAGCAACATATAGTTAGTCAGGTACATAAGCAGATAATGGAGACACTATAGATTTGCGACCCCACTACCCCCATTTAAAATTTATAATTTAAATTTTGTTGTTTGTCCTTTTTCTTTTTGATAAGAACCTAGCCAGCCCTGTCCCTAGTTGTCAAGCTATTCACACAAAGACTATTTCAGCTTTGCCAAGTTGGTCGCCATATGCCATTGTTTGTCATGATTGATCACCACTTTTGGTAGGGGAGAACAAGGAAGCTAGTTCCAACTCGTTTGATTTTGTCTATGCATGCAACAAAATTAGAATGCATTGCATTTCCTACTTTTAGATGCTTTATCTCTTTCCCAATTTCCTTTTTTTTTCTTTTTTTTCTTTNCTAAAGGGTCACTTGCCAAAATAAACATTGTTTCCCATTTAAAATAACAATCCAGAATTTTCTTCTCTAAAAATGAATTTAGTCAAACCAATGACTCATAAATTGTAATGGCAGGAATGAAAATTTTAATGGTTTTGAACANTGGGTCTCTCTCCATGGGAATCCACTAGCTGGTATGATCCTCCAGAGTAAACATTTTCCACAACAAACGATCTCTCCAAAGTTGGCTCAAATTTTCGGCATATCTTGCGGTGTGCAAGGATAGGCCTCTGAGAACGAGAACGAAGTCTCCAATTTTGAACGTCTTCGGGCGGACCTGCTTGTCGTGGGCTTGAATCATCTTTGTCTGGTAAAGTTCCAGATTCTGTTGTGCTATCAACCGCTTCCCTTCGAGACCCTCCAATTCTTCAAGTCGGAGCTTGCGTTGTCTTCTGCGTAATTTTGTTGGCCACGACGACTCTGAGAGAAGGTAACTACACTTCTAACTGAAGCACTGCTTCGGACCCATACACGAGCGCATATGGTGTAGACTGTGTCGGAGTTCTGACATTTGTCATATATGGTCATAAGGCTTCTAACAGTTTCTTGTCTCATCCCCTTTTGTTATCGTCCAATGTTTTCTTCAAAATTTGCACGAGGATCTTGTTGAAAGCTTTTTCTAGGTCATTCTCCTTGAGTAGTAGATCGTAGAGTACCTCCAATCTACCCCATGTCGTCTGACGAAACTGTTACTCTGTGCTCTTGAAGGCGAACCCATTGTCTAAGATAATCCTGTGTGGGACACCGAAATAGTAGACAACCTAATTCCTGAAAATTTGAAGAACATGATGCATTGTAACTTCCCGCAAAGGCACCGCTTCTACCCACTTGGAGAAGTAATTCGTAACTGCGAGAATAAATCTATGTCCCTTAGAGGATGGAGGGTCTATCGGACCTATAATATCTATGCCCCAACACTCGAATGGACACGATGCGTTCGTTGGATGTAACACATTCGGAGGTTGGTGCAGAACAACTTCATGCACCTAACACTGGTGACACTTATTGTTTCTATGCAGTGGTCATCATTGCTGGCCAATAATATCCGAGCCTCTTGATCTTCATTTTCATCTTCGGCCCTGACTGGTGAGCACCACACAACCAGGCATGTACTTCTTTGATGATATTCAGCGCTTCTATTTTGTCCAAACATCTTAATCACATTTTATCGAAAGATCTTTTGTACAAGACGTCGACTAATACATATGACATTGCCCTTTTCTTGATCTGATGTGTCACTGACTTATCTCCTGACAATGTTCCTGTCTGTAGGTACTTGACAAACTGCTGGCACCAATACTCCATATCCTCGGCAACTATGGCCACCATTTCCTCTTTACCCAACTTATGTAAATTATCCAATTCAATCTGTGGCAAAACCTGACGTCCTTGTATGATGATGTTGATGGAGACTTCTCGCGGACATGCAAATTCTTTAGCAAACTTTGCTAAAACATCCGCATGGGCATTATCTCCTCAAAGTTCTATATAATGTCACATAAGGAATTCGCTCCAATAACTTCATCGTGTATCGGTGATAGTCTTCCAGTCTTGATTTCAAAATTATGTGTCGACCAACCACTTGTTAAATAATGAGCTACAAGTCACCATAGATGACGATATTTGTTATGTCTATTAATATTTTTAACTTCAATCCAGTTATCAAAGCTTCGTAATCTGTTTCACTGTTGGTGCACGGCTCTGTCAGGTGATAAGAAAATCTCAACATCCCATGATCTGGTGTAACAAAAATCAAACCGATTCCTGCTTTGTCAGGTATCACTGTTTGCAATTCTTTCTCTTTTGGTTGAAGAAGCTCCATCGAAATATATCTCCCAACGTTGAGCATTGGGCTGTTCAACTTACATTATATGTTCATCTGGCAAGTCGTTGTTGAGAGAGGACCCAGCTGGTAGTGGGTATGCTGCGAGGAAATCCGTCAAAATCTGATCTTTGATAGCATGAAGAGGTACCAAACTTATATCGACTTGCAATAAAATTATTCGTCACCCTGCTAACCTTCCGAAAAGTGAAAAACGAATCATCAAATATTGAAACGGATTAAGCTTCGAAATCAGGTTGATCTTATGAAAAAACATGTAATGTCTAAACTTTTGAGCATTGAAAATCAAAACCATATAATATTTCTCAATAGGAGGATATTTTACCTCAGTCGGTATTAGATGTCAACTCAAGTAGTAGAGTGTGTTTTCCTTATCCTCATCATTGAACTGAGCCAACAGGGCTCCAAGAAAGTCTTCTAAAGTCCTGGTATAAAGTATTAACGGTCTACCTGGAATAAGGGCTACCAATATAGGAGGTGTCATTAATTATTGTTTAATACTTGCAAATGCTCGTTGACATGTCTCGTCCCAAGTGAACTTGACGTCATTTTTAATTAATCTTGAAAAGAGTTGACGCCTACCTGACATATCAGATATAAAGCGTCTCAGATATGTCAATTTCTCTTGAAAAGATCATAGTTGTTATAAGGTTTTGGGAGAAGGCATTTCTAAGATAGCTTTAATCTTCTTCAGATCGATTTTCATTAAGTGATGACAGATAATGAATCCTAGATATTTCTCAGAGGTAACGTCGAAAGCGCACTTTAAAGAGTTCATCTTAAGATTTTATTATTGTAATTGTTTAAAAACAATCCTCAAATCATACAAGTGGTTACCCTTTACTTTGCTCTTGATGACCAAGTCATCCACATAGCACTCAACTTGGTTGTGAATGAGTTCATCGAAGATCATTGTCATAGCTCATTGATAAGTTGCTCTGGCGTTCTTCAAGCCAAACGGCATTACTGTGGCAGAAGATCTCAATCAAGTTCTGAAAGTTGTAAGCGTCGCAAATTATAGGGTCATCTTGATTTGTTATATCCTGACGATCCATCTATGAGAAGAAAATCTCATGTGACAATACAATGTCAACCATTAGCTCTGGTATCGGCAACAGAAACTCATCCTTTGAACATGCTTTATTTTAGTCCCGGAAGTCGACACATACTCGGATCTGTCCATTTTTCTTCGTAGTTGTAAAGAGTTGGTTAAACATGTAGGGTATTGCTCCTCTCGGACAAAAATAACATCTATTAATTTCTTCACCTCGGCTAACACTTAGTCTTCTATTTCGAGACGCATTCTTCTATGAGCTTGATTCACTAAGGTTATAATTTGATCCACGCCAAGCCTGTGGACCGCGACTTATGGTGACAATTCTTGCATTTCATCGTTGTTGCATGCAATGTAATATCTGAATTCTAATAATAGTTTCACCAACTCCGTAGACTCTTCATCACTGAGTAGAGAGCTTATAATCGTGGGTTTGGGCTACTCTTCCACCCCCAAGTTGATTTCCTTTAATTCATTGACTGTCATCCTGATTTCTTCTTCGAACTCTGGTGGAGCATCATCTATCCGGGGATCTTCGTAATTATCTTTAGTGTCGAGGCACTCTTCTTCCAATCTACTAGCAACAACCATGCAAAATTCTGAATCATCTACTGGTCCTACCGTACCAAATCCAACACCTTCCTTCGAGTTGAAATTACGACCCTTAGTGTCCCATAATTTCTCGAAAATGTGTAATTTGTCTTTTGGTAAGTGTTTAGGCACAAAACCTCGTTGACCCAACTTTTGAACGCAAGGAGAGTAATATTCAAATGGTAATACCATTAATTCATTAGAAACATTTTCTTCCAAATTTACATGAACTTTCGAACTAGAAGAAGCATGATGGAATTTGATCGGTTTCATGCCCGCACTATGAACTTCATTGACCTGGAAATTCTCAATTTTACGAGGGTGGATCAAAGCTAAGGTCATGGCTTGAACATAGTGGTTGATATGATCATACATCAACTCGTACTAACATTTCTCTTTATCTTCCAAGGAGATTTCGAACTGAGGCTTTTTTCGGCCTATTGTCATTGCAACTTTCACAGACTTTTCTTCCTTGGAGCTTCTT
Source organism: Phalaenopsis hybrid cultivar (assembly GCA_002079205.1). Classification (NCBI taxonomy): domain Eukaryota; kingdom Viridiplantae; phylum Streptophyta; class Magnoliopsida; order Asparagales; family Orchidaceae; genus Phalaenopsis; species Phalaenopsis hybrid cultivar. Next base: position 209,891 of record JXCR01144205.1, on the reverse strand, counting down.
TCCATGTCGATGTCGATAGTCGATTTCTTCCGTTCAACAATCTTGTTAGTTCTTCCTCGCTCGTGTCCCCGACCTTGATCTCGGATGTGTGGGCTAAAAGAATCTCCACCATCACGTTGCAAAAAAATGGTGAGAGATCGTTGAATCGGAGTCGATCGGTCTTGCTCTTGCTACCCTTTAGAATCTTCAATCTTGCTTATCATGACATCTATGGACAAGACGGTCTTCTTTGGAGGAGAATAGTAGGCGATGTCATCGTGGATGCCTACTTCATGTATTGAAAATGGTTGTAAATCTCCTTTTATGCAATGCTCTTGTCCTACTTTGCGGTACTGATGCACTGGTGTAGCGACGACGATACCATATTATGCTCATGAATCCAAAGTCGACAAAGTAGAGCGTTCAACGAAGTTTGCGCATCGATGATATGGAATTTTGGCGTTGTTACTAGATCACCAACCATCATTAATAGCGTTATCGATCCAAGTGTTCTTTCTCCCTTTTGGTTGAATCTTTTTTATATTATTTTATCAGTGGAAAACTCCTGAGGATCGATGTCCAAATATGCTAATGTTCGTAGACTCATTATGTTGAGCGACCTCCTGGATCCACTAAGACTCGGGAAAGCACAAATCTGTCAATTTTGATTGAAATGTAGAGACGACGGCTATGGTCGGTAGTAACAAGTTGTAGATCCTCATTGGTGAAAGTCACTCAGACTGTTCCTTCAACGAACAAACTTCATCTGAGGACGTGCTAGGCAACTGAGCTAAGCAAATTTCTGGATTAAGTAAATCCTTGATCAAGATTCTCTCATCTCCTTTGACAGGATCAGAGAGTCAAAAATGCTTAGTTTAGCTGGCAACTTCCTAAGATGAGCTAGTACTTTGTAATTCACTTTGTTTGAACTTCTAGTTTCCACTTGGGCATGTGTCTCTTCAATTGCTGGAGGTGGTCTCTCATAAGTAACCACTTGTTTTCCTTTTTCCATTGGAGTCATTCTCGAGGGTAATATTTTTCTTCTCAAATATACCTCGGTTATCTCTTCTGACACTGTGGTTAACTCCTTGAGCGTCGATTCTGAATCAAAAAAGTCCAAATTGATGGAAATCTGTATTCCTTTACATTCGAGGATTGGTTCCTCACATCCCGAACTGTCGTATCTGGTGCTGTTGACATCCTCCTCGCTTCATTGATGTACTTGTCGGACTTTTGTATGATTTGAGGATCGTTTTAAGAATCGAAATTGAGGTTAAGTTAGTTGTGGTCAGTTAAATCATCACTAGAAACAGTCAAAACGTAGCAGGAATTGCAAATCTTTGAATTATAAGATCCCAGAGGGACATAGAGGTAATTGTACAAAGTTAGGGATTTGAGAGGCACTTCCCCCAAATCCGACACAGCCAATCTAACAGAAGCAACCCCTGTTCTACTCTTCGAGCTATCAACTTTCCTTTTGCTCACGATCTCCTTCCTCATCTCCTCTTGCGGTGGCTTCTCTGGCGTGATGGTCAACACTGGCCTGGCGAACTGCGAACTTTTAGATGAGGCTTGCGTTAAGGCGGTTTAAATTTGATCCAGTATCTTCCTGGAAGTCTAGTCCAAACCGTGTGATCCATCATCCATTGTGTACGGATCTATCGGCGAGATTGGCTTAGTTGAAATCATATTTACATAACCTCTTTCAAATTCTTTTAAATATTCTTTCGAAATTGTTATATTTCCATCTTTGAAATTTTTTTCGAGTCAATCTTTGAAGTTGAAGCAACCCTCCATGGTATGTTTAAGTAATCTGTGGTATGAGAAATAATTGGGCTAATCTTTCATGTCGGCTTCCTCGGCTCAGGCAATCTGAACTCTGGCTTCTTAATTAGATTTCTGAATATCTTTGTCACCACATCATCTTTGAAGGAATACACCCTATTCAACCGAACAGACATCGTCGGACCCTGTCCCCTGTCTGTTTTGTAAGGCCTCTGCTGGAATGACTGTTGACCAGGCCAACTGTATTGCTGACTGTACTGCTGGACATGCTGGACATAAAGCGGTGGCTGCTGAACACACCGTTGAGGTTGCTGAACATACCGCTGAGACGGTTGTTGCGCTTGCCTCTGTGGCTACTGAACATATCGCTGAGTCGGTTGTTGCGCATACCACTTAGACGGCTCGGCCTGAATCACATGGGTTGCTTGCACTTGTCTCTCGTCGCCACCGTTCCAGACTTCTTTTCGAATGGCTTTGTTGCTCTAGATCTTTGAATTATTTTTGGAGGCTCTGTATGCTTAATCTCCCCCTTTAGGTTGTTGGCTTTGCTGAGTAGCTTTTTGAATGACTTGATGGAGTTTCTTTTAAGCATGAAAGCTATTGACCCGTGGATGCTCTTGAGTAAGACCTCAACCACATGCTGCTCCTGTAATTGAGGCTCGCACTTGATGCTCAAATTACTCCAAGGTAGAATGTACTACTCCAAAGTCTCTGTGGGTTTCTAACGCTCCATTATATGATTTTCAATAGTAATGTGGTGTTGCACCCCAGCAAACCTTTTCACAAACAAATTTTCCAACTCTGTAAACGTTCTGGCAATTTTGCATACTAATCAAATGCAATTCTTGAAAGACTACTCACGAACTGTCGGAAGAGTAATGCCTTTCTACCCCCCCCCCTCCGAATTGCAGCAGCTTGTCTGGAAGTGCGCAACCCGTTCCATTGAAAGTCTAAAAGGTTGGTGGTACAAACCTTTAGGATATATAACGACATCGAACTTCTTCGAGTAGGGTCTACCCTTTGAAAGCGACGCGCCACTTTTGATTGGGCTAAGGCTTCCTTTACCTATAGTTCGACTAGTTGCTTAATATCCTTTTCTGGCACCATGTTTTGAGTTGGACCTTTCTTTGGCAGTTCGTCTCATTTGGCAGAAGCGACTTCCTTTCTTTCGTCGATAATATGAACAATCTCCAGCTGGATTATCTCCGGGGATGCCACCTGATGTGAGTGTGACTGTCCATGCATTGTAATCATGGCGATCATCATGTCTTCGAACTTCTTTTCAAGACGGTTGATTTGTTCATCTTTTTGCCGAGTGAACTTTTGCCACTCATCCGCGGTGTTCTCAAAAGATGGAGCATCAACGTAGCTCGGGACTCGACGATGTTGATTTCGACAAACTCCCCATACATGTAGTCCGACAGGTCATGGTCTTCATTATCAAAATCTACTCCTTGTTCTCTTGCTAGCTCGGTGATTTTAGCTCTGAGTTTTCCCAGCTTCTGATTGACTTACTCCCCTTTATTTATTTTAAGATCAGTTGGAGCTTCTCGAAGGTCTTCCTTTTCTATAATAAGTTCCGAGGCAACTGCAACGGCGACGATCAGAGTATCGAACTTATGCTCCCTTTCAAGTGAATGCTCCTCCGACTTTTCCAAAAAGTACCGGTTCTACAACCCTAGGTATCCACACTTTCTTTCTCAACGTCAGTGCTCTGAGACGGGGTTTCTTGGTAGTAACATCAACGCGTCGAAAGGAAGCGTGCTCTCTAACGTGCAGAACAGATATAATAAGGAATGGTCTCTTCCCATTACTCTTCCTTGGAGGTTCTTCATAATCAACGGTAGGTACCACTCTGGGACCCAAACGAGACCTGGTTGATCTGTGATCGGTGGGTCTTTAAACAGCGATATCAACATCTGTAACGGTAGTAACACGTTTCCCCAAACATAATCTGTCAGGTGGGTTTGTCCTTTTTCAAAATCTCAATCATCATCTACGTTGATACAACACATCCCATTCTTTTGAGAAGCTCGAGAACAGAATACTGTTCTTTCTCGGCTAACTTTTCAAAAACTAAACGGACTCGGATGAGGGGTGTGGTTCTCTCCCTTACCTCCTCGTGACCACAAAGCGGTGGTAGTGCAGCAACAATCTTACAAAGGCTCTCTTCTCTGGTAGAAGAGGACAGTGGATGAAAACTACTCCCTCTAAGGAGAGGTGAGGTCTCAAGCTCTTCAGCTTCTTCCGGCTGAGGAGTTGTCTTGGCAGAGATCAATCTTGCGGCCTTGGTTTCTTTTCTGTGACTTAGTTAATGACACGTCTTTCAAGCTGGAACCAACATCAAATACTAACGGTGCCGGAGACAATACATCCACAGAATCCTCCTCAAACAAAATTTCCTTTCCCTTCACGGACGGAAAGATCGGTGTAGTGATCGCAAATCCGGCGGTGGTAGCAGCGACGACCCTCTCTGGCTAGTGAACAACATATTTCACAAACACAGGGGGTGACTGTCGGTCAACTTTTTGAAGATTTGAAAATATGGTATATGAAAATAATTTTTGAAATTTAATTTAAGTATAAGAGCTATATAGTTTGAGTTTTAAAAGTGGTATGTTTTACTTTTTCAAGAAAGAGACCAAGTGAATCTCATTCGTCCAATAGTTTGCATAATCGTGTCTGATACCGCGAATACTACATCTCCCGAAAGATAAGTGTAGACCTCGGTGATAGACCCAATCCTGCAAACCAAGAGATTTGTGACATTCATTTAGTCTGCGAACCTTTTATATATGACCGACAAATTCTCCTATCTAATACAAAAATTAAAAAGTGTTTATTTTACCTGGGTTCCAAGTTCCCAATAGAGGCAAGCCCCTATAGTTAATTACATCCCAAATGATGGGAGTCACTTGAGAAAACTCTCGATAATGATCAATAGTTCTAGTCTTCAAGAATTCAAGGTTCATGTTTTCAAGGTAGGATGAGGAAAATCAAGTGGGAATAACTCAATACGGAACACTTATTTTCAGGAGTTCAAAGGAAGGAACAGGCAGAGGATGTCATAGATCCTAAGGAGAAACCTCAGTGACATCCCGGACTATCCTACGGTATGGCTATATTTTTTTGAAGATGATGTTAATTAATTGTTTGATCCTGCCAGTTTTATTATTTGTGACTTACACTTGCATAATACCTGATTATGCAAATAGCCCGCAGAGATATAAGGGTTTACATCGCACCGTACGACAACCTCAGAACCTAAGTCGAGTTAAGACTCATGTCGCACAACATGGTCGTACAAGAGTCTAAAAAGGGAGGTTGAGGATTTACGTTCTGCTAGGCGAACTACCTCGAAGTCCTATGGATTGTTATTATACTAGGAATGGATAATGCTGAAGAAGATCCTCTTATTGTTCGCTCCAAGCTCCTCGTCGTGCTGCCCACAAAGTTGGCTCCAAGCTTCTCTCGTCGTGACAGCTCCAGGGTTTAGGTGTTTGAAAATTGTAGTTTATGTTTTACAGTTTTGGTATCAAAGTTTGGCTTTGCATGCAAAATGAGTAGATTGCAGGTAAATTAAAAAAGTACTTTAAAGGTAAAATACCGTAAAGTAAAATGTTGTGGATAAACTATAAAAGTATACCTGGGCATCTGCTACTGTTGTGTTATCAGTGTTGCGAGCATAGTGTGATTTGCAGCATTATTTAAACATACTTGCAAGAAAAATAAATAAAGCAAGAAAACCCAGCATGAAATTCATAAAAACGAGTAGTGGAAATCACAAGCCAAAGAAACCTATAACCACATGAAAGATCAGAACTGGGTATAAGACATTGGTGAAAGTGGGGGCTCAGAGCTGGGCTGTGTGTTTCCTAACCTTGAGTAAGAGTTGTCAACTCGACAATCTACAAGAGGTAGTTCTTAACCTCAATCCAAGTGACTAGTCGTTGACCTTTATAAATTTTCATAGAAAGGTTATTTGATTTTCATGCAAAAGCTGTCGTTTAAATCTTTTTTTTTTTGCAGAGTTCTTTTTAACATGTAAAAGGGATTTTGTTTTATTTTTGTAAATATTTTTGTAAAGTCATATAGTCCACAGGTTAGTCACTCTAATCAAGCTAGAACTACTTACAACTTAAGAGTGTCGGGGCAACGATCCCACCAAGAATCGGCGAATAGTATCATAGATCTTTTCCTCTCCCTTATTGAAGATCCTTGAGGTAGGAGATACTATTCTAATAATCTAACCTTGTATCCCTCATTTAAGCACACATAAGCAATGTCGTCATCGCCCTCGCCACCTAGACTCTAGACTTATCCTAGTCCGATGATTCATATATGACATTAAGAAATTTCCCCAATTGCCAGAAGGATTCAAATGTAATATTCAAGCCCAAATCTCGATGCACTGGGTTTCATTGTAGGTTAAGTCATTGAGGGATTTCACTGTTGATTTAATTAAGGAAGCATGAACTACGCCTCGGTGCATCCTGGTGTCTAGTGTCATGATTAGTTTGTGAATCAGACTCTAGTGACAAGTTTCATGATTTATTCGAAAATTAAGTGCATGAACGTTCACCTAAGGTGTACTCCTAAAATCTTGGAAGTTTATGCTGAGAATTAAGTAGATGAGCTCTCACCTAGGGTGTACTCCTAAGCTCTAGGAAGTCTATACTGAGGATTAGGCAGATGGACTCTCACCTAGGGTGTGCTCCTAAAGTCTAGGAAGCCTATACTGAGGACTAGACAGATGGACTATCACCTAGGGTGTGTGCCTAAACTCTAGGAAGCCTATGCTGAGGACCAGGCAGATGGACTCTCACCTAGGGTGTGTGTCTAAGCTCTAGGAAGCCTATATTGAGGATTAGGTGGATGGACTCTCACCTAGGGTGTGCTCCTAAAGTCTAGGAAGTCTATGCTGAAGACTAGGTGGATGGGCTCTCACCTAGGGTGTGCACCTAAAGTCTAAGAGGTCTACACTGAAGACTAGGTGAATGTACTCTCACCTAGGGTGTGCTCCTAAAACTCTAGGAAGCATACTCTTTAACTTATGCTTAAGGTGATTGAGATTTTCTATATCTTCCAATTAATTAAATCATCAATCCCCATCTTTATAACTTAACCATTTAATAAAAGTAACAAAACAAACAACAAGAAAAGATTGATCCATTTTCAAATCTAACAAATCAAACGAGGAAATGACAAGTGAATCAACCTAAAAAAAAATATGTGAAATCTTTCAACAACTGTAATTAAATGGACTCTCAAGTAGAGTATTTAAGTTTTTTCCAAAACAGTGCTTTGATTGGCCCGGATGTTCCACAATTCAGAGTAAAAAAATAAAGCTAAAAAATCCACTACATAAATTAACAAAGTGCAGCCCAAAAGTCACAAAACGGAACAAAAAAAAATACAACCCACAATGACACTTTCAAACAAAAACCTATAGTTTTCAACGACTCCAAACAGTCATTTTTACAATTTTGAACAACAACCTATAGCTCAAAATGATTCAATATAAAGGTTTAAATCATATGATTGTTTCAATGGTAACAGTGCTTGGTTTCAACACAAGAGCAAAAGCTATAACACATCCAAATGTAGATCTATGAACAAGAACTTTCAACTTTTCACATTGACATGAATGGTAAAACAGTGGATAGTTTTCAAAGCAAGAAAATTGCATTAAATTGTGAAGTGCTATTAAGCAGTCCTTGTAACGTTTATACCATTAGCAGCAGCTAAAAAGATTGATCTTAGAATAACACAATTGCAGAAGACTGTGAATTCTTCTAAAGTGCTCAAGAAATGATAATCAACAGTTAAAATCAAGTAATAATGAACATATAACATGTAAAATTTACTGTCATTCAGAAGTACGCTCATTAGATGCACAAGATTTTTGCTGTGGTGTATAATTCAAATATATCACGCCTTGAAACCAATTTTGTAAC
>JXCR01144205.1:183444-202162 GCA_002079205.1 Phalaenopsis hybrid cultivar | reverse complement strand
TATATATATAGATATATATAATATAATTAAAGTTCTTAGGTATTGCATTTAATAAAAAAATATAATGAAATTTGAAATAAAAAGCTTATAAATCTATATGAAATTTATATTTTATTTATTAAATAAATTTTATAAGGGAAAATTACATAAATTGCACCCAATTCTTGGATTTACATTTTTACACACATAATATTTTACATATGAATGAAAAGATTGATTTGATTATTAAAATGTGATAATGAGTGCTATTTTTTATATGATATTTGTAATTATGAAAGTTTAAGTATGATATATATAAATATAAAATTTTTGAATGCTATGCTATGCATACAAAAAGCCCCTTTTATAAATGTATATAAAATGTTTATATTTAAAATGTATAGCATTAAATTTACAATTAAATAATTTTAAAATGCTATAATAATTAAAAAATATTTAAAAATTCCACTAGTATCACTATTTCTTAACTTTATCTTAAAATTATTTTCTCCTTGAATGAGATTTTCTTTTTCTTCGTACAAATTTGAAATCCAATCTTTAATATTAGAAAGGAGAACATCTCCTACTTTTACGTACTTAGAAGAGTAAGATGAAAGCAACTCCTTCAATAAACCTCTTTATTGAGGAAGACTATTACGTGCGACTAATCACATATTTAGACAATTGTACGACCACAACCAGCCCGCCATGAATTGCATCACAACCCATCGAGATCATCGTCCAGACATGCAGCCGACACACTTAATAATTTTTCCTTCGTTAAACCCTGGACGACGTTGATGTCCCGAATTAGTCAACTCTTTTAATAAGAAATTAGATGATCTTATGGTTAACATTTATTTAATTTTGCATTATTTTTTAGTCCCCTTTAAAATTTAATTTTAAAAAATTATCAATGAATTATTATTTTTACCAAATTTTTAATCAAACTCCCAAGGTGTCATGCGTTACATCAACTATCAAAGTATTCCTCCTTCATGATTGATTATTATACAATGACCAAGTTAAATAAATTCAACATAAGTTTAGCAAAAAAATGGACCAAGTCACCAATCATATGCTACCAAAACATAATAATATTGAAGGGAAAAAGGGATAGATTATAGGATAACAGAAGTCTTAAAATGACTAATAAGTATCATTTGGAAGGGGGGAAAAAGATGAAGCAATTCTTCTAAAAATTAGATAAACATTAATAACAATGTTTCAAAACAAAATTTTTTTATGCCAGTATGTTTATATTTATGACGGTCTGCTGATCCTATCAGACGGGATTAGCCGCTTCAATGAGATCTTTCATTCTGGTCGGAGGAGAAATTACCAAACGTCTAGCATTTCCTCACGCTTGGCGCCAATGAGTTTTTTTTATTTGAGAAAAAAAAAAGAATATTATGCCTTCGCTGTATTGAATATGAATCAAAGAAAGAATAAGTGATAATAGCAAGACGCTTCGAGTTCGATATGAACAAACCATTATTGTTTTTATTTTCTAACATGAGATTTTCAAATTTAATAGCACATTCAGATACACAACAACATATGCAATGCCTTGAACCCAGAAAGATCAAAGATGGCTAGCATGACATGCAAACCTTTTGTTCCTGTCCCTGCCATAAAAAAGTAAATGTGAAACCTGGTGTGATCAAAGACATTGTTGTCTCTCCTACTATGGAAATGGTCTCTCCAAATCAGGTCTTTGATCCAATATTTTAATTGTTGAAGCATCTGGAAATGCATCAGGATACATTGCCTTCAGACTTGACTTCATGCTTCTGTGATAAAAAATGGGGTGGAGGTGTCAAGTAGCTATATTGACAGAAAAAGAGAAATTTTAACCTTATAAATAAGATTAAAATACATTTCTCAAAAGGTTATAACTTTCTCAATTAGGATCTACTTGGGGCAGCTTTTCACTATTTTGTATACATCCGAACTCCGGACGCAAATTTTGCATCTGGAGTCCAGTGAGAGTGCGCCACGTGGCAAGTGGGGGGGGGCACCCTTTCTATAAAACCTACCAATCANGGGGGGGGGGGGGGGGGGGGGCACCCCTTCTATAAAACCTACCAATTAGTGTATTACAGTAGACCCACTTGCCACGCGATAAGTGCCCACCAGACTCCGGATGCAAATTTGTGTCTGGTGTCCTGATGCAATAATCACTCCTTGAGAAACTGACATGTTAAAGTGAAATAGTTAAAAAAACTACTCTGATATTTTTAAAAATAAAAATATTTAAAATACGCACAAATGGTTAAAAAACAACTGTTGTTGATAATAACATTATTATCATCTTTACAAAAAACTGCAAACATTCCATACGAAAAAAATTTTAGCTTCAAAATAAGAGAATTAATTATTAAACTATAAGAAAAAAGCCTTCATTTAAAGTTTTATCAACATTTGATCAGGTGAACCAATAAAATACTTCATAAACGTATCAAACTATTTTAGCTTTAATTGATTCACCCAACAAAGTGAATGACTAAATTTTTGTGGTGCATATTTTTTCAGGGAATGTAGCGGTATTAGTTAAATAATTAAAGTAAACCATGGTCGTATGATACAGCATACCTAAGTTTCATGAATATGTAGTCAAGGTCGGACTTTATGGAGTTCAAGAGACGTGCATTCCTTGAGAAATCGCCAGAAAGCTGACTGAAACATTGCTCAGAGTACTCGTTGAAATGAGATAGAACTGCATTACTGTCTTGCAGCCTTCCCAATCTGCAATTAGAATTCAGAAATTTTCTAAGGAAAGAGTTTATGCATCTAATCCAGTAGATGATATAAACTCTGCATCTAATCAGTAAATGGTTTATATTTTAGCTTGGATGAGTTCCTACTTGTTCACAGCTAAAAGCCTTTATTGGAGGTAAGCAAAAACGAAGCGCACTTTCAAGTAACACTTGTGTTTGATTTAAAGAACAGTGATTTCAGTAATAGCTCATTATAATCCGAAATTAACCGCATAGTAAATGTGAAAAAAATTAGACATGGAAATTTTTTTTTATGATTTTAAAATTAGATCAGGTTCAATTTTGAATCAGTACTTGGCTGATTCAATCGAGTTTCAACTCTGCTTTCATATTGAAACGAATGTAATCCATTTGTACCATCAATTGAACGGAAAAACCACTGGTCTGATTTTTTATGAACTAAACTAATATAAAATGACTTGTAGGGAGTCTAAGATAACAATCTGTGAAGCTAGAAATTTTGCTTTTAGTGATCTTCATAATAGATTATATATGTATAAACTAGCCAAACTAAGAGAAAAGAAATGTAAAAACTAACTCAAGTATATTAAAGATGAAAATAAAAAAAATGTTTTTCTTAAAAATATATTCAATATAAGTGGATGAGTTATTTTGATAAACATTTCAATGAAGCTTCTGAAAATCCGACCGACTTTACTGATCTTAACATCGTTAATAATACTAAAAAGTTTCATTTTACCGTCGCATTAGAATAAAAAAAATTATGAGGCTTTAAAAAAAAACTAAGGGTGGAAATATTTTGGATATTTGGGAGTTTCTTGACTTGCTAAACTCTTTAATATTATTTTAAAAACTAAAGATATGTCTGAGTGGATGAAGTGTATCATTGTCCCCATTTTTAAGAATAAAGGGGATGCACAAGAGCGTGCAAATCATAGAGGAATTAAGTTGATGTGTCATACTTTAAAATTATAGGAGATGGAAATTAAACATAGATTAAGATGTATTACAAAGATTTCTCATAATCAGTTTGGATTTATGCCAGGTTTAGATTATGAGAAATCTTTGTAATATGTCTTAATCTATTTGGATTTATGAGGCAGCCTGCAGGAAGACGTTTGATGGATTTATGCCAAACTGATTAAAATAGATTTCTCATAATCAGTGGTAGCTATATGTTTATTGAGAGGTTTAATGGAGAAGTACAAAGATAATAAGGAGGATCTACATATTATTTTTATTGATTTAAGAAAAAGCTTACGATAAGATTCTAAGAGAAATCCTTTGGAGAGTTTTAGAGAAAAAAATGTGCTGATATAACTTATATTCAAGTATTTAAAGATGCATATACTCGAACTGTTACTTGTATTCAGACAGAAGGAAGATTGCCCAAATATTTTCCTACTTCAGTTGGATTACAACAGGGATCGGCATTAAGCTCGTAGCTTTTTTCTTTAGTCATGGATGCTCTTGNTTGGTGCTCTTACGAGACATTTATAGAAGGATTTACCTTGGTGTATGTTGTTCACTGATGATATCCTTCTTGTGGATAATACTAGAGAAATAGCTAAGGAAAAACTTAAATTATGGAGGTCTATATTGGAGTCTAAAGGCCTATGTTTGAGTAGAACTAAAACTAAATACATGGAATATAATTTTAGTAGTGGTGGATCTAATGACAGAGTTGTAACTATGGGTGATCAAATCATTAAAATGTGTGAACGCTTTAGAAATCTCGGGTCTTTTGTTCAAAATGATGGTGATATAAATGGGGATGTTTTTAGTAGAATTCAAGCTTGTTGGTTGAAGTGGAGAAAAGATTAGGGCCTATTGTGTGAAGAAAAATATCACTTTGACTGAAAGGAAAATTTTATAAGATGGTGGTGAGACCTGCAATGCTCTATGGCGTAGAATATTGGCCTTTAAAAGAGAAGCATATAAAACTAAGTTAAGTGTGGCCGAGATGAGAATGCTTAGGCGGATGAGTGGCTTTATACTTAGAGACAAAATGCGAGATGTATGTATCTGTGATAGGGTTGGTGTAGCTCCAATGGTAGACAAAATTAGAGAGAGCCGTCTCAGATGATTTGGTCACATTAAACGTCGACCATCGAGTAGATGTTTTAGATTCAAATTATGTTAAGAAAGGTAGAGGTAGAACTAGAAAGACTTGGGCATATTATAAAAAATGATTATTTATTAGAATTAAGTGAAAATATGACACTCAATAAGATGCAACGGAGAAAAATAATTCATATAGCCGACCCCACTTAATGGGATAAAGGCTTGTTGTTCTTGTTGTCGTTGAAAAGAAATAGCATGCTTCTTGAACATTGCTAAATCAGCAAGAGTTCAAAGAAAATACTACATAAAGTACTTACAATCAATAGTTACGAGCATAGTTCTCTTAAATCAAGGATTATCGTTGCCAATTTTCCACCACCGATGAGTAATGCTTACTCCCATAATAAATTCATTATTATTATTATTATTATTATTATTTTTATTTTTTTGTTCCAAGTTGATGTTAATATAAAGTTTTATCTTTTTGATTGGGCTACTTAACTTGTGGATCACAGGACTAAAAACTAAAATAAAAAGAAAATATTAGCGTCAATTTATTGAGAAGTGTGGCATTACCGATTAATGAGCATCTGTACATGCAATAAAACATGCGAAAGTAAATTAAACCATCAAGCAAGCTTGATGACAGTTCATAGCTCACACAAGGTGTGTATAAAACTTTGTTTATAGGATGTACAATCTATAGAATGGCATAAAAATTCGACTCTATCATTGTATAATAGCACTACTTTACATAGGGTCACAAACTTGCTCCATTCTAATTTTTATGCGGTATGAAATAAAATTACCATGCCTAATACCATTTATTTTACGAAACAAAGAAAAAACTAAATTGAAAAGAGCAAATAAACAATATTCATTGCTTCCCACTTGCTAAATATTTGAATCTAAAATTACCCTGGTGATATGTTACACTTCTTTAGAGAAGATAACAGAACATTTCTCCCCTCCTAATTAAGAATAGCATCCATATCGTCTTTTACATTCAACAAAGGCATTATGCTATTCTCTATAGTTTCTCTCATATGAATGACAGTACAAAAAGTAGATATTCAGAAAGGTGCCTAAATCAACCAAATCAACTCATCTAGAAGGTTCTCTGCAGCCAGAAATCTGATGTCACACATGCTTAGTGAACTTCTGAGCAAGCCTGAGACGGGCATCCATGGAAGAGCAACATAACTAAAATGAAGGAAATAATGATAATTTTCCTATGCCACAAAGAAGATACGGAAGAGAAATTCAGAATAAAGGATGCAAGGCTACATGGAAAGATACGATAGTTGCAATTGTGCTAATTACAAAGAAAATATCACAGTTTATTGCACCAAAAGAATTGATGGACATGGTTTTGGTGAAAGAAAGGGCAAAATAGGGCCAAAAATAGGATTTAGATGATGTAGGGCTATGAATAAAATGTTGGATATAACAGACAAAAAAACCAAAAGACTAGGCCCATCAAGTAAAGAAGAGGACCATCAAAATTCACAGTACCTGTGATACCGAGTTAACCTAAAAATCCCGCAGAATAATACTTTTATTGCTGAAAATAAAAAAGTTTTACAAAAAAGGCACTTAAAAACAAGAAAATAACGACGCACACAAAACTAAGGCGTAGGTTGGCGAGGTAGTGCTGTAGGCCAAGGGTTGGTTTTACACATGGTTTCTTTTTTTAAAGCTTTTCTCATGTACAAGTTATATGTCTCATACTTGGATTTTTGGAGCCCTTCTTATGTGCAATCTAGCACTTTATGTGTGGCTTTGTTTGGAAGCATTCATCATATGAAATTTTCGGATTTGTGAATGGCTCTACTTGAAACACTCATGGAAAATGTTATATGTGTTTATTTCTTGCGTATTTATATGGTCATTCATATGCATAACACCTAAGCTTTATTTTTTGCACATTCTCCACCTCTTCTCATGCACAAAAGAGGTGTCTATCAATCTATTGCCAAAACGAACATTTTTTTGCACTTGTGAAGTTACACCANCATTCAATTTTGAAGCACTCCTCGCATGCTAGAGTTTGGCATATAACTCTCTTTCACATGATATATAAGTTACAATTTGAAGCTCTCTTTCTACCTTTAAGCTTCAATACATGTGCTCAATTTTTGAAATGTTGTTTATACATCAACATTTGGATTTATATGGCTCTCTAATCTCTTTCTCATGCTCACATGTGATGGATATGGTTATCGTTGCGAAATATGCAGCTTTCGAGATTTTTTTTTTCTTTCTTCTAAAAAAAAAAGAAGATCTGTATAGCTTATGAAGTCCTCTTTCTATATCAAGATGTGAAGTATGTTCATGACATTTGGGATACCTTTCATGTGCTAAAGTATTGGGATTTATTCATGGCATTGGGAGTCTTCCCTTACATGTGAAAATATGAGACTTCCTTTTAGCTTTCAAAGTATTTTCGTAGGCTAAGGGTTGGTTTTACACATAGTTTTTTTATTTTATTTTTTTTTAAGCTTTTCTCATGTGCAAGTTATATGTCTCATACCTGGATTTTTGGAGCCCTTCTTATGTGCAAGCTAACACTTTATGTGTGGCTTTGTTTGGAAGCATTCATCATATGGAATTTTCGGATTTGTGAATGGTTCTACTTGAAACACTCATGGAAAATGTTATATGTGTTTATTTCTTGTGCATTTATATGGTCATTCATATGCATAACACCTAAGCTTTATTTTTTTTTGCACATTCTCCACCTCTTCTCATGCACAAAAGAGGTGTCTATCAATCTATACTTGTCAAAACGAACTTTTTTTTTTATTTTTTTTACACTTGTGAAGTTACACCATGTTTATACCTGCTGAGTATGAAATTTGCGCTTGTACACTTATAGAAGTCGGCTCACATTGCTCATATTCCCATCTTACACAATTTCTTCACTCTTCTCTTTATCTATGCTACATATATGGTTGGGATTAATGGAAATACTGGAGGTTGTCATTCATATGCTTGTGTACTTTCATGGTTGTGTAAATTGCAGGTGTGAAAAATCCATTTTTATGTCGTTATGCTGCCCGATTTTTCTCGATTGAATTTTTCCCTTTTTTTTTACTTACCTGGGCATGTTACTTCTTTGGTTTTTTTTTCTTTTTTTTTTTTTACTTTGGCTTTCTCATATATATCTCGACTTTTTATTACTATTTTAACTTCATCGCTTCACCACTACACTTCACCATTTCACCCACTTCGCCTCCTACATTATATCAGATGCTATATCACTTCACATCCCTGCACCACGTTGTGAGAGGTTTAACTGCTTTGACATGTATCCTGATTTTCTTTGATATTGAGAAACAACCCACCTCCTGTCCGGAATCGTGTTAGGTGGATTGTCTTCTCCTCTCCCTCATNGGCATTTGATGAACAATAGGATATGATATCCTTCACCGACATAAGTCTAGCGGGAGTTGGCTCGAACCTCCTTAGGTTGTTAGCAGTCCTATGCCTGGTAGCGTAATCGACTCGTGGACAACAAAAAATTCTAAAAAAGAAAAAAGATAAGTTTTGATAAACCATTTTCAAATGAAAACGTACTTTTCTACGAAACAAAAATTGATAACTCTTCTTTGCATGTTTAAAATTTGTGCGTATGTCAAAAACATAAAATTTAAAAATACATTTTAAAGTTGGTTGTCCGCCTGACGAATACCTGTTTAGGCTGAGAAATAGCCCTCTAAGTGAGGTTCAAGACACCCTTCTAGACGAGTGGGGGGTTTTATACGATCGGGTGACTGAGTAGCCTTCGTGGACCCTCGAGAATAAATATACAGCTGAGCCTAGTTCCATACGAGTGCTTGCGGTCCCCCTCATCCGAATCCTCTTTTTGTTTTATCGAAGCTTTGGGACAGAACACTCGTATTACTTTTCCTTTCTTTCGGGATTTCCCCAGGAGTTTTGAGGATTTTCTTTTATTTGAGTCTCCTTTTTTGATTTTCTCGAGTTTTCCGCTTTTTCTCGGATTTCCTAGATGACGTTTTCTCCCGAACTTTGCTTATTGAGATGCATTTAAGCTTGCTATGCTTAAGGAACATCTAATCTCACGGACGTACAGGTTTGCTTTACATTTTTCAGCATTTAATTTTCCTGTTTCTACCTGCTACTGTTCTTCCTGTACAGCATGTTATAATTTTCCTGTTTCTACCTGCCACCGTACTGTACAACATGTTATAATTGTCCTGTTTCTACCTGCTACTGTTCTTCCTATATAGCATGTTATACTTATTCTGTTTCTACCTGCTGCAGTTCTTCCTGTATAGCAAGTTATATTGTTTTCATAGCCTGTTATACTGCTTCCCCAGCATATTATACTACTCTTTATAGCATATTATGCTCTTCTTTCAGCATGTTATATTGTCTTTTCTCTTTACTATACAGTGCATTGTTACTTTTCTTTCACATTGCATGCTTAGTTACTTTGATACACTATGCCTTAGTTTAGGATAACCTAGTGGTTAGGAGCATGTTCAAAACTAAAACTAAACCAGGAGGTGCTACTACGAGGAGTTTGGAGCGAACATCGTGGGCAGCGCGACGAGGAACAACTTCCAGGTGGATCTGCAGCAACGAAACATCTTCACATCACACGAACATTTTCACAACATTATACACTTTCCTTAGTTTAAATAACAATCTATAGGATCACTCTTTAGGCTTTCTGTACAACTCTGTTGTACAATTATAAGTCCTAACGTTTTAGGATTCCGAGGTTACCGTATGGTACGATGTAAATCCTCCTGTCTCTTAGGCTATTTGCACAGTTTGACGTTGTGCAAACATAAGTCCTAAATCTTAAATAATTTGCAGGATTAAAATATTAAATGATCATCACTTCAAAGATGTTGTGCAAACCGGTATGGTGTAAATCCACCTGTCCTTTAGGCTATTTGCACAGTCTGACGTTGTGCAAATATAGAAGTTAAATCTTAAATAATTTGCAGGATTGAAATATCAAATAAACATCATTTTAAAGACATAAAACTNAATATTAGGATAGTTGGGAGTTCACCGGGGTTTTTCCCAGATCTGTGATATTCCCTACTTTTCTTCCCTTTGTATTTCTTGAATAATTGTTCATACTTTGAGCNTAACGCATTAGGATTCCGAGGTTACCATTCGGTACGGTGTAAATCCTCCTGTCTTTTTAGGTTATTTGCACAATTCGATATTANAACTCTGTTGTGTAATTATAAGTCCTAACGCATTAAGATTCCGAGGTTACCGTTCGGTACGGTGTAAATCCTTCTGTCTCTTTAGGCTATTTGCACAGTTTGACGTTGTGCAAACATAAGTCCTAAATCTTAAATAATTTGCAGGATTAAAATATTAAATGATCATCACTTCAAAGATGTGCAAACATAAGTCCTAAATCTTAAATAATTTGCAGGATTGAAATATCAAATAATCATCACGTCAAAGACATAAAGCCGAATATTAGGATAGTTGGGAGTTCACCGTGGTTNAACCAGGAACCCAGATAAAATAAACCTTATCTAATCCTCGTATTAGGTAAGAGAACTTGTCGGCAAATAAGATAATTTCGCAGACCGACCGGATGTCACAAATTCTTTAGTCTAGGTGATTGAACCTCCATTACAAGTGATATTTATCCTTCGGGATAAGTGTTTTACTTGTAGTATCGTATTCACTCGTCTAAACTATTTGAAACGTGAGACCCGTTTGGTTTCACCTATTTTAAAATTAAAATGTTACTTTTTTTAAAATAAAAAGGGTCATATTCATATTTCAATTATTTTGAAAATCACAAAAATTATTACTCTTTTTCAAATCATAAAGTTATTTGAAGTTATAAAGTTAAATTAAATAAAAGTTTTTAAAGATGTAATAAATAAAAAAAAAACGACCGACAAGCACCTTCTCACTGTTATATACAACCCTAGAATGGAAAACAGGACGTCTGAGACCATCTTGATAGAAATCTCAAAGCGAAAAAACTCTAAACAATGAAAAGAATATATTTATAATAGTAGATAACTAAAAAGGAGGAGACCCCTCTCCTTGGGCGGCCAACCTAGCCCAGAAGGGTCGGCTGGCCCTTGCCCACCCAGCTAAACCGGCTAGCCCAAACTGAACTAGTTTAGCCCAGATCAGCACCCCCCCTCCCGCCCCAAGTCCTCGCGTGTTCTGTGAGAATTTTCCTTTTAATCATGAATAAAAAACGGCATATAAACTAATTAGAACTTTTCTATGGAGCCCTAGCACACCCAACTGGATGTCGCACCCATGTTGATCACATGTTGAACACACATTGAACAAGGACATGGTTCCAACACGCTCCTACATGTGTCTGAAATTACAAAAAAATCTCCAAACTTTTTCAAACATCAACACACCCGAGAAACATTTGAGCACATCTGGGCATAGAGTTGAACATGGAAAACTAGGGCACAACATAAATGAGACACGACATGAATATAAAAATTATAAAATAGTGTAAATTACCATAACACTAAATCATACTAACTCGTACCTAATAGTTAACATCGCCTCCCTCTCAATCCTAACCCCACATAGAAGCTCCATCCCTTGTTCGTTGACTCCAAAGCCACAAATAAATGTCTAAGTTAAAGCCTCGAGCCTCACCTTTGAGTTCTCTTGTTGTCGAAATAGAAGTGGCAAGCCATTGCACTACGCCAAAAATTTCTCATTGTTCATTGCCCTACGTCAAAGCTCCTTGTTTGTCAAAGCCCAACAAAGCGAGAAGAATTCCCATCAGCCTTTGTTGAAGCCTAAGCAAAGTTGAAATTATATTAATCTTGCATCGCGGAGGCTCCCTCTTAGTTCATTGAGGCTGAAGNGTTCATTGAGGCTGAAGCCAAAAGCCGCTGTCGATGCTTGAATTCAAATTACAAGCCCTATAAATGGTAATTTAATTATTGATTAAAAAAAAGAGAAATAATTTAAATAATATAATTATTTAAGAATTTAATAAGGTTTAAAATATTTATTTAAATAGCTTTTAATTTAATTAATCAAGACGAACTCATTTTTAAATATTTGATCATTATATTTGATATATTTATAAACAAAATGTTATCTAATTTTTTTATGACGTTAAAATTTACAACAATTAATTGTGCATTAAAAAAATAATCCAATTAAGTTATAATTTTTTTTAAGTGTGAACTTAATGTTTTTGTTGAAATTTAACTTTGTTTATATGAAAGTATTTGAAATTTATAAAACCTTAATTTTTTTATTTGATTAATAAGATAATAACTTCTACAAGTGATACTAATTTGATTGGAAATAATCTCATAGATGATGATATGAGACAAAACCTTTATAGATATATATTACTAAATTAGAGAAAATAGACAATGCAAAATTTTAGTATCATTTTTGTCAAAAAAAATTAAAGAGAATATATTTTAGAGTTAGAGCTCAGTTGCCTAGACATGATAAGAAATACATTTAACCAAGCCTAAAAATTCTTCTACACAAATTTAGGAAATGCAGGATGTTGATGTTGATTAAAAAAAAAAAAAGAATGTCATATTTATTATGATTTAAATTTTTTTTGTGCCCAAAATGGATCCACTTAGTATTGTAGTTCGCAGTCAAGTGACTAGTTATTTAGAATGAGAAGTGATGACCTCAAGAAATGCTAGTACCAGACACTAGCGTTATTGAAAGAACATTCTGCAAACTAGATATCATTTACATGAAAAAAATTGCACGAATATTTTAGATAACAACAATTCAATTTCATTTGACAAGAAATCCATCTATTCGTGCTTTCTTATATGCTGCCAATAACAAACTTACAAAATATAAGCTTCCTATAAACCATTAAGAAAAACTTTTTCTTCAAAAGAAAAAGAAAATGTTAAAAAATCGCTTGAGCTCATAAAAGAAATTTAGAATGAGAAGAAAGATACCATAATTCATTTTGGATGAAAATCTACACAAAGAAACTCTTTTAATTTCATGAGTGTCACAGAATTTAAACCAGTGTTTAAAAATTATTAATTGTGAAGTGAAGTGCAAAGAGAAGTTTTATATTGCTAATGAAATTAAATAAATAATTATGAGCGTAGATGTAGATAAAGTTGAAGTAATCACTAACAATACTTCCATGTGTAGAGCTCTTGAAGCACTGATCGAGGCTCAATAAAATGATTTTTTTATTCCTCAAGTTTTTCATAAATTAAACATAGCGTTGAAATAGATTTATGCTTCAAAAAATATAGAAGAAACTTACTAAATATATGCTCCCTAGTCGTTGACCAGTCCAACCTACTTGCAGCCGCTCCTCCCCGCACCACACTGCCTCCAGCCCCCTACTGGTTGCTGTCCAACCACTCCTCCTTGCACTGCACTGCCTCCAACCACCTGCTGGTTGTTGTCCAGCTCCTTGCACCGCATTGGCTCCAGTCCACTTGCTGTCCAGCCACACCCCTACCACCTCTACCCCCTTGCTTCCACTAACTCAGCAGCAACCCACTACTTGCATCCTCGCCCTGAGGAGTCTCTTATGTTTTGTGATATTTCCTATTGTCAAGAGTCTTTGCTGTAACCCCATTTAAATTTTAGCAATAATATTGTATTTCTATTGTGGTTTGGGTTAATTCTGGTATCAAAATATAGGGGCTATCTGGTCACTGCAAAAGAAGTGTATTGCATTTCTTTTGTATTTGACAATTTAGACTTTAGTCAAAAAAATTTTAAATGGTCGAAAGAATTTTAAATGCAGTGCGAAACATAAATGTACTTAGAATTCATTTCTTAGTTCAATTTCTATGTATTTGAAATTTGTTAAATTTGAGCAAATTCTAAAAACACAAACCTATGTAAAATGTTATCAGCCGCTGACGCTCGCCGCCAGTGCCAACCGTCGCCCCCGACATTCGTTGCCAACAATTAATAAAGATCTTACATACTTTGAAATATATTGTTGTCATTTTGCTTCAAACTAAACAAAAAAAATATGATGTTCATTTATTTTACATTGAATTAAATAACTTAAAAATATTTCAAATACAATACATTACTTCTACATTGCATTCATTTTGCATAGTATTTTCAACAACCACATAATTTCATCTACTAATATAATAGAAGAATCCTTGTGATGAAAGTAATATGACAACTTTTCTGCAATTTCTACCATATTTAACTAGAGTTACTTTCAATTTTTGAAATTAATTCAACATTCAAAGTATTGAGAGCATTTGCCTTATCCTAGCTATTTAAGGTAGGTTGTATGAACAATTGTTTAATCCTTAATTCCAACTAAGCTTTACAAACATGCTAAACTTATTTTTCACAAATCTTTTTGAACATCTTATGTTTATGTCTCTTTCCCTTTTCAAAATTTTACAACCCTAATTCTATATACCCATCTAATAGGTATATTTTATATCCTTCATTGTGCATGGTTAAACCACCCGATTCAAATTTTAACTACTTCATTTTCAATGGATACTACTTCAACTTGCTCGTTGATATAATTATTTCTTAATTTGTCCTGTATAGTTTTATCACACATCCGTTGTCATATGTTCACTTCCACCAAATCCAACCAAGTTATCAAAAAACTTTTAATAACCCAAGACTTCAATTCCTATAAAATATAACAAGCATAATTACAACTTTATAGGGCAAACCTTCGAGCCTCGGAAATATATGATAAAATGTATCTCACAGATAAAAATAAAATACATCAAAATTTCTTCAAATCAAGCTATAAAGTATGATCTAAGACTATAGCAATAAAAAATCAAGTAAAAATAAGACAAGCCCAAAGTTTAAATGAGTTTAAGGAGAATAAATGGAAACATGAAAGCCATAGTATTGTCGTAGTTTGAGTCAAACGAGATTGCTTTAATATCACAATCCTCCCTTCGAAAGAGTTACAGGTTGACCACCAATAAGGAAGAGATAGAAATCTCTTTAAATTGGAAATTATCTATGTCTAAATAAGTATATCCAAATAAAGTAAAGAGATAATTATGATAAGAAGATTGCCTATTTCATAGCCCGTCGCATGCTCGAGAAAGAAAAAAGCTCATATAATTTTCCTGTTTATCCTATGTAACTAGGAGGCAAAAAATAAAAACAAGTACCTAAGGTTTCATTCTTTAAAAAATGTATATTCAATACAACTAGCTTGAATCTAAGAAATTTTTCCACCATCTCTAACTTTCTTTGTCCCTCTTTCAAACTTAGGTCAACTGCATCGAGGCATCGCTACATGCTAAACATGGGCTATAGCTCCTCTCTTAAAACACTAGTCAAGCGGGGAGTGTATTGAGGCAAGTAGAAATGAAAAGAAGAAAGAAATCCAAATACGAAGATATATTAAGGAGGAAGTGATACCGGAGTTAACGTAAGCAACGACGATGATAACCAAAAATTATTACTCATACAATCAAAATATAAGAAAGGTTCAACATGACAATGGAACAAAAAATGAAACAAATTGTGGTCGACATAAAGAGACTCTCCGCAGACGTCAATGGTAAATTAGGGTCGACTGGTGATGAGAAAAGGCTGCAGCAGATGGTGGAGGCGTTGGGGAGGCCAATACATGTGGGCGGCGCCCGTAAGGAGAAGGGCCGCAAATGGTGGCGTTGTGGCAACATCAGTAGTTGTGGGTGGCTGTTGGCCAGGATGGGGCACCTCGATAGCGGTGGCACAAACAAAAGCAAGGAGGGTTGTCCCGGGCTAGAAGACAGCCAGAAGGGAAGGGACAACATGTTGGAGAGGGATGGATGGTCGGCTGGATGGGAGACTGTAGTTGTTAGGAGAGCCTGACGGTTCATTGGACAAGTCAGGAGGGGTGCTGGAAGGTGGTCGACACACAACACAACAGTGGAAAGGGGAGTCCTGCCAGACAACTGCAAGGTGGCAGCCTGCTGGATAGGTCCTAGGGGTCGATTAGTAGGTTTAAGGAGGTGGGAAAGCAGGTGGGAAGGGTGGAAAACAGGTGGAAAGGGTGGACAACAGGTGGGAAGAAGGAGAAACAAGCGAGAAGGTTGAACAACATGCTAGTTGGTTGGACAACAAGCAGTGATGATCGGATCGTGACGGAAATGGTCGGACAACAGGCTGGGATGTTGTTGGGTGATGATAGGGGCAGCTGGGCAATGTTGGGAGGCTGGTGGTTGAGGGTAAAGAGAGGGTAAGACAAGAACAACAACAACAAAGCCTTAATCCCACTACGTGGGGTCGGCTACATGAATCCTTTTTCTCCATTGCGTCCTATTTAGTGTCATACTTTCATTTAGTTCTAATAAATTAAGAGGGTAAGACAAGAAAAGAGAAGAAAATATAATGTATACAACCGGAACACCACCACTTCCTCGGATACAATACTAGAAAAGGGGAAACACTCCACGCAGGAATTTGAACTCAGAATAATCACTTGAAACTGAATTTCCTAAGCAAAACACCCCCATATATATAATAGGGATTGAGACTTATATTAGGCAATGCTATAAAATAAGAACGAAATTATAAAGGGAAGAACTAGAAATAGGTGATGCTTGTAAAACAAGAAAGAAATTAAAAATGGAAGAAATAGAAACAGTCAATGACTTATAATAGGAGATTAATGGGAAAAGGAAAGAAACAATTAGAGGCAAAGGAAGAGAAGGGGGCAGCAATTCCAGTCTCCCTAGGAGGGCCGGCAGGTCAGCTAGGCCGGTTTGGTCGGCCTCCTCAAGCAGCCCCATATCAACCCCCTACATTGGGGGAGCTTCAACCTCATTTGTTGAAGCTTTTGGTCCCTTATTTTAAACCTCGGTTGCACCTGGATCTCACTGTTGGCTGCAATTGAAAGCGCACATCCATCTCGGTACAATTTTCTGGGAATTGTTGAATCTTCCTAAAATACCCTTCGGTTGGTACAAGCAGGCGTGCAGTGAGAGTGACCTGAAGCTTCCCCACAACAGTGGTGTTGGTAGAACTGCATCGACCGTGAGACTCTGAATTATTCTTGGTCGTATCAGTCCTGTATCTGGAGTGGGTGTCTTAGTTGTCTCGTCTGGTGTCAACACTAAAATTAGTCCCACTGATGCCGATATGCTAGTAAAGACTCCTGTAATCTCGAACTTCGCAAAGGGAAGTAGAATGATGCGCTCCCCCCTCCCTCTTGGCAAAGGAATGTGTTTGAATCCATCGTGTTGAGTCCTCCGGTCAAATTGCCACGGTCTTCCTAACAGAAGATGATAGTCATCCACAAGGACCACGTCACACCACACCTAGTTCTGTAGTTGGCCACAAATTGAGAACTCTACTAAACATCTTCGATCGACATTGATCTGATTTTCCTTCTGCAACCATTTCAGTGAATACGACTACTAATGTCTCTGAGTAGGCGGTCCCAAATTCTCTGCCATCCGATCCAATGCCATGTTCTTGTTGATCCTGCCGTTGATGATAAGACTGCATAGCTTGTTGTTCACAGTGCAACGGGTGTAGAAAATGATTTGTTGACGCCACTATGGATCCCCTATGACCTCAGCCTGCAGGATCAGTTAAATCACGAGTGCCTCTCCATCTGGCGGATGCTGATACACCTCACCCTACTCCTCAGCTTTCTCCTCATCGTGAACCTCTTCCATGACACCCTGATATGTGAGTGTGACTACCTTGTTCGTGGGATGGTTGAAGGCTATGTGGCCATAGCTGTGGCATCTGAAACATTTCTTGGCCAATAGAATGTTGGAGAGGCTACCTTTCTCCTGCTCTTTCTGCTATGATCTGGAGTTTTATTCCCTTGTCCGGGCTTTTTATTTTCTCCTGTGGTACCCTTGTTTGTCGTAGTAACTGTAGGGTGATTGTTCGCTCGAAGGTTGCTGCCTGAAAGATGATTGTTGCCTATTTTGTTTCTGCTGTCTCTCCACCTTCAAGGATAATTTATGGACATCTCCAAGGATCCAGTACAGTTGCAGTTGCACCACATTGCTAATGGTTGGCTTCAGTCTCCCAACATATCTGGCCACTGCATGCTCCTCTGACTCCGTCAGCTCGCACTTCAGCTGTAAGTGAACGAACTAGGTGGTGAGCTCATCCACTAAAAGATCCCTCTACTGCAAGTTGTAGAGTTTCAAAAACATATCCTAGAGATAGTGGGGTGGGAGGTACTTCTTACGGATTGCCTTCTTCATCTTCTCCCTCCTAGTGATCTTCTCACAACCTTCTCTTTTCCTCTGCCTCTACACATTCTCCCACCATAAGAAAGCACTCTTCTTCAACTTAATGGCGGCTAGCTGGACCCGACTATCCTTTGGCACCTGCTTATGCTCAAAAATCCGCTCAACCGATTGTAACCAATCCAGGAATTCATCTGGTCCATGCCTCATTCAAACTAAAGTAAATCCACCATGACTCCATAATTTCTATGTCCTCTAAATGACATCCCTCAGAAATTCTCCCTCTCAGAGGGATTCATATATCCCTCTCTACATCTCTTCTAATATTGTATTTTGAAATGTCATGGTCTGTCATCTTAATCACTGAAAGTCTCCTCATGGAAGGGATTCAGATTGTCATTTTCCCCCCTTTAACTCTCCAGATCCTAGTTAAAGGTAACATCCTCCTATGCCCGTCAAGCTCTGAAACCTCTGTTGAAGATGACAGAGCACTCGTCGTATCTCTTCCCCAGTAGGCTCAGACATATTTCTCCTTAGGGGATAGCTGATTGTTTAAGCATAAGGAAATAAAAGACGAAACGAAAAGGAAAAGAAAGAAAAAAAAAGGCGAACTCTAGAGGAACCCTAAGATAGGAGTAGGATTAGGCTAGCTCTGATACCAAATAATATCGAAGTTAACGTAACTCACGAAAAAGATAAAGAAATATTATTACTCACGCAATTGAAGTGCAAACAAAGTTCAACATGACAATGAAAAAAAAAAAAAAAAAA